>JAODAL010051579.1:0-26584 GCA_025379985.1 Phyllomedusa bahiana | reverse complement strand
CTTTTTTTTTTTGGTATAAAGTTTCCTATTTCTGGGTGACTTTTATGATTCGAAAATTTTTAGTTATTTTTTTTAATGAAAAATGTTTATTGGATGGTACAAGTTTTTTGCCCTCGGGAATTTTTTAAAGCATTTGCCTCACTACAAAAAATTTGTTTTTTATGTTAAAAATCTTGCAAAAAAAAGTACTTTGCAATATAGTCCATTCGTGTCCTAACTTTCCTAGATATCCCCTTTTGTATGGCGGGGTCAGATTCTCACTTAGAGCGCATGTCCAGGGCCGGGAAAGGGGAAATAAAAATCCCCCTGGACTAAGCCCCCAGCAGCCAAACAATACCGTTTAAAAAAAAAAGTCCCTTGTTTCGCACCTGCCACTTTCTAAAATAATTACATTTAAAGTGTTTACAGGACTTTTTTGGTGCTTTTTTGATGTTTTTTTGGTGCTTTTTGGGGCGGGGCAAAAGCATTAATGCTGAACATTTCTGCACAAAAAAACGCTCAAAAAATGCACCAAAACCGTCGTGTGGAGCCCCTCATAAAGCAAGAAAAAAAAGGGTGCGAGAAACCCCTCTCACAGGTAGGTGTGACTTGCTTTAAAATCGGGGACAAGCCACCGCACTACAAAAACACCAACAAACCCTAACCCCACCAATCAGCCCCCATAGTCGGTCCCACACTTTGAATCGCACTGATCACACAAATAAAAATGACCCCGCGAGGGATCACAGGAGAGTATCTTGGGGGGGTTGTTTTTTCCCCTTTTTAGTTTTTTCTGCCCAAACCTCATGTGTTTTCCCCTGAGGAGTCGTTCCTTCCTTTTCTTTCTCTTCCGGTACAGCAGCGGGGTCCCTTCTATGGTCCTACTTCGCCCCCTGTGAATTTCCCACAAATACATCTTGACTCCTCTCTTTTCCAGCCTTTTTCCCATCAATTCCCAAACAGCGTATGTTAGAAAACCCAAAAATTAGAAAAAAAAATGTCAGATAAGTGGCAAGTAAATAGGTAGGCCCATTGGGTGGTAAACAGGGCCTTTTCCCTTAATTTGGTAGTGAAGGGCCACCCCTGTAACTACCCGGTACTGGGGGGTGCCCCCAGTAATTAGCCATTGCCGGGGGTGCCCCCATAAATTGCCATTAGCTAGGGTCCGCCATAATTAGCCGGTGGGCCATATTAGAAAACCGTAGGGAAGGGCCAGTAAGTAGCCGGAAGGGCTGAATAAAGGCGGCAGAACCCCCTATGTAGCCAGGGAGGGCCCCTATATAAGCAGGGGGCCACTTATAGGTGGCGGGCCATTAAGGAGGGAGGGACTTATAGGTAGGCAGGGCCAGTATATAGGGAAAGGAGGGCCAGTTTTAAAGAAGCAGGGCCATTTTAAAGGGAGACAGGGCCAATTATAGGCAGGCGGGCAGTATAATGGAGGGCAGGGGAGTATATAGCCAGGCGGGCCATTATATGGGCAGGGGAGGGCTTTTATATTGGGGGGCAATTTATAGGTAGGAGGCAGGGTTTATATATAGGAGGGGCAGGAGTATTAGGTATACAGGAGGGGGAGAAAATAGGGATGCAGGCAGGGCAGTATGGGGGGATTATAGGTATGGGCAGGGCAATATAGCCAGGCAGGGCGTTGGGGGGGATTACCAGGCAGGGCAGTAATAACCGGCAGGGGGTATGGGGCAGTATTCCGGCAGGGCAGTTTGGGGGGTTAATTCCAGGCAGGGCAAATGGGGGTGTTAGCCAGGCAGGGCCCAAAATATGGGCAGTATATACCAGGGGGGGGCGTATGGGGCAGTATATAGGTATGCAGGGCAGTAGGGGGGGTATATAGCAGGCGGGCAGTTGGGGGCAGTATATAGGTATGCAGGCGAGGGCCGTGGTAGTTTTTAAAAAAAAATAATAAAAAACCAAAATAATGAAGTCTGGCCCCCTCTCCTCCTCTTTCCCCCTGGTGCGGCCGGTCACTCCCGGGTGGGGCCCCGGGGTGGGCGCGCGATGACGTCCCTCACAGGCGCTCCCCCCGGGCCTCCGGGAGCCGAAAAAAGATGGGGGTCAATAATCCCCCGATGTTCAGCTTCGGCTGCTGCCCGCACCCCAGGGGCGGCATGGCTGGGTCGGGACCCCCCGGCCGGCAGGAAGGGGGGCCTGTGGCCCCCTGGCACAGGGGTCTGGTCGAAGATGCGCCCTTTGGGCCCCTTGCGGGCGCCGGGACTGGGGGCCCCCCGGGGGGGGGGGGAAAACACCGGCCCCTCGGCGGGTGCTCCGACCCCCTGCGGCCCGGACTTCCCAGGCCCCCCCCGGGCAAATGCCCCCGGTTTTCCCCTTGGGCAGTCCGGGGTGGACATTTTCCCATTTGGGTGCACCTTTTTTTTGGTGTTTTTGCACAAAAAAAACCCTTTACGCCGTATTCTCTATATTTTAAAGAACTCACCCAAAAATAGGTGCATTTTACACTTTTGGGAATGACCTTAAGTAAGTGCATCAAACCATCAGCAATGATATACTATGAGCCTTTTTTTGGTTATGCCTAAAATTATGCATTAAAAATGCTATACAAAGGCATTATCAAACCCCCAATTTTTGGGGGTTTATTTATTCGGCGCATTATACAACATTTTTGACCTTAAAGTGGATTTGCCAGGGGCACAAGTTATTACCTCCTTTCAGACAGGGGAGTATGTAAAATCATGGAGTCATGAAGGCTGCAGGGCTGGGAGGGAGGGGGTGAGCAGAGAGTGAGGAAGAAGGGAGCGTTTCAAAACGTAACTCAAATAATGACATTACAACAGTACAGACACAGGCTCATACACTGCACTTTCTCCCCAACCCCTTGAAGCTCATTCATTTTCCCTGTCATCAGATAAGAAGTGTTTCATGCAAGCTAGCTCCTAGGTCGTGTCTAGTGGAAGCTTTCAGGTAACTAAGGGGGATTGAGAAATGCTGTAGCTCTCACAGGCTTCACTTTTTGTAATCACATATATTTAGAAAAGTGATTAAATTCCCATTTTGGAGGATCCCATGTCAACATTACATCGTGGCAAAACCCCTTTAAATCTGGCGTGGAAGCGCCTCTTTTCTGACATGTCGCCCCTGGTGTCCTCAGCTCGTCACTGCAGGCCAGTAGAAGCCAGTAAAACCAGTAAACAGGCCCCAGAATTCAAAGATGAAACTGAGAAAACGGGACTGAGGTAAGCTAAATCAATGAAGTGAGACAACCCCTTTAATTCTGCTGACATCCCATAAATGCGTTAATCTAGCTGGATTCAGATCTGAATACTGGAGAAATCAATGTTTAAAATAAATTACTGTCAAAATTGTCCCACACTATTATCTACACACAAATATACAGTGACTACAAAGGTTACAAAATGCTTGCCCCAGGTAACCACAGTCTGCTTTTTTTATAGGTAAATACCAAAGCCAGATTAATTTGATCCATCTATAAAGTGCCATTATACTCCACAGATTGTCATTATTCGCATAGGTCCTTTTCCCCATTGGGGTTCACAGTCATAATTCTATCAGTATGTTTTTGCAGGGGGAGGGAAACCAGAGCACCCTGAGGAAACCCACACAAATATGGGGGGAACATACAATCTCCTTGGTGGGAGTTTGAATCTTAGATGCTAGTAATGCAAACAAATGAGCCATCGTGCTGCTCAGATTAGCATGAAGCTTGTAAACCTCAGATTCACTTATGGCTTTTCAGGGTGGAAACTTATGTTGCGCTTCGGATTCGGGTCAGTATTACATTTGACCTGAATTTCAAAGATTCATCTTAGGTTGGCCTGAATTGAATTTTAGTGGGAAATGCCAAATAACCATAGGCTTAGAGTTAGGGTTATGGGGGTGGTCTAATCATAACTCCAACCCTAACCCTTGACCTGACCATAGGGCTACTGTTAGGGTTATGATTGAATTTGGAGTAAGTTGGAGTTAATGTTGTAGTAACCCCAACTCAAACCCTTATTCAAAACCCAACCCTCCCCAGATGTGCCCCAGATGCTCAATAGATATGCCCGAGATTTGGTGGCATTCATATACAATTTGGAGGCATTTGGCTGAGTATAGAAAATACATGCAGGATTTTACCCCATAGTTTTCAAGAGGAATGTTCCATGAACTGAACAGAAAGCTATTCCAGTAACACCCGTGGAGATTAAAGTACCTAGAGGACGTATGGACACAGCAGTAAATTAAGGGCCACATGTATGAAAACTGTCCAGGTCTTAGACTTTCTTTGTTGCCCATAGAGCTCCCGTTTCATTTCATATAGTGCCGTGAAAAATTGAAAGAGGAGCTCTGGTTTGTGGCTATGGGCAACAAGGAAAGTCTTAGACCAGGACAGTTTTCATACATGTCCGCCTAAGTCTTCAAAATTACTTTGTTTTAATTTGAACCTACATTCTCTAAGCCGGTCATTCACTGTGATTGTGCCAACTACCACCAATAACAGAACCCATATTGTCTTCCAATAGTGGATCCTCCTGAAAATGTGGTCATTGTGTAGCTGCCATGCACAGACAGAGATTGAAAGAGTTAGTGTCGTCCATTGGATCCAACCAAAGGCAAATTCATTGGTTGCTCTACATAACAAGGTCACTTTTTCTCACAATAGATGCAGAATCTCATTGATGGACTCCTATAGCTTGAACCTGGTAAAACTAAATCATGTAACTCTTGGGATTTTCCCATATCACCCATTATTTATTATGTGTCAATAGATTCCAAACAATGGACTCACATTGCTCCCTGTGCCCTGCAACATCCAAATTTCCTAATCTAATTCATATACAAATTCTGGACCTGAATTAAGAAAGCTCATTAACTTAATTATCTGTTTGATATGATGGAAAAATTCAGAACATCTAAAAGACACCTGCTTAAACACTAGGATGACATGAAACGCAAATGCACATGTCCAAATGTGAATGTTTAAAAAGGAGTTTGGGGTATAACGTTCATTCCAAGAGAAGATATTCCTTTAGGTGACCAACCGAGTTCAAAGTTCTACCACGAGTGGAAAACATGGCTGCGACTCGCAGCCCCAAACGAAGAGCTGGCCGCACTTGCACAGTCACTCTCCATTCTATTCTATGGGAGTTCCGAGTAGAGTGGAGCGCTGCAAACGGCTCTGTTTGGAACTCCAATAGAACAGAATAAAGAGCTGTATGCAAGAGCTACCGGCTCTCCAGTCTGTGCTGCAAGTTTCGGGGGCCCATTATTGAGATAGGTGCAGCTCTCAAAGGTGGGACCCGCACCTATCAGACAATGATGGCATAGCCTAGTGATGTGCCATCATTGTCTATCGTGGCAAAACCCCTTTAACCTTTCCCAATTTTAAAGCTGTGAACAAATCTGAGCCAATTTCCTTTACAAGATAGGATCTGGTCACACATATTAGTAATTTGTTTACAGCAATTTCACAAAAAGCAACCAGAGAAAAGGACATGAATGAATGCACACCCAAAGAAATGAAGAATATCTTAATAATGAATTTTTCTTTATTGGAGGAGACTTGTATGGTACAAAAATTCTATATCTATAATACACTGTATTGCATGTATGTATATGTATATGTGTGTATATATATATATATATATATTATAACAGTATATATATATATATATATATATATATATATATATATATATATATATATATATTATATAATAATGATTATAGATATAGAATTTTTCTTTATTGGAGGAGACTTGTACAACTGTGTATGGATATTTCTCTAGATTTTTGCTCCCATCTTACTTTTGGTACTTTACCCTTCATATTTGAGATCTCATGTACTATAATAAGTTTTTGAGCTTGTATGCATCATTGTGCCGTGCCGAGATGTAGTAAGTAATTAAGGCAGAATATCCAATAAGCATAAGGGGACAATATCAATAATAGACAAACAAGGAGGTCGAAAGAAAATTCCCAGTTTTGATCGTACCTAACCCTATGCAAATTGAGAATGAACAAGGGGTATATGTGCTGAAAGCGAGAAGAAGATTCCACTTTTCTTGGTGTTTTTTGTAATTCTTTTATCGTGCTTGGGTTGCACCTCAATATAATACTATAGTGGTGAAGGTGGATGTGTTTTGTGTTGTAGTGATTTCACAGCAAGCATAGTAAAAAACCACACTGGGGCAGACTTATCAATACTGTTTAACACTTAGTGTAAAGTTACACTACACAGTCTTACAATGCACCACATCTATCATAGTGCTCATAAATCTGGCGCATGGTAAAACTGTCTAGTCTAATGTTACGCCTCTTGGCTTATTAAATCAAGCCCCTGATCCATATTCTTTTCCTCTCAGTCGTTTTTATTTCCTGATTGTAGATTTCTCTATTCAGCCGTCTATATATGATTGTGGGGAAGACATTCTTGTTTGCACTGCTTTAACAGCAGTCAGAGAGATACTTTACAGCAGCTTCATGCACATAGGATTCTTAAGACAGTTTCTGTCCCATAGACTTGTATAGGAGAGTTTTCACAGTGAAGGGAGGAGAGAGGGGGAGCTGGGACATCTCCTCTTGTGACTGGTGGATTCTGTGTTATCTGTACACAATGGTGTCTCCTTTCAGTGTGACCCTGCTTTTACTGATAATGCGCACACTGCTGAAAAGCTCTCTAAACAGAACAGGAAGTGTCAGACGATTATTAGGCTTAGTGGCCAAAGTGAAAACTACAGGACTTAAGAATTATAAAAAAAATACTGAAAGTGATATGAAAAATTAGAAGAAACATAACCAAAAATTCCTAAAAAATGTGTATAACATAAAAATGTGAGTTAAACAATAAGTCATTTTTTGATGACACACTCCCTTTAAGGTGCAAGTAACTGCGGCAACATTTTTTGGTGTATGGTGTTGCAGGCTAAGTCATGTTCCATTTGTTGACGTCACATCCCACTTTTTGTTGGGCGAGGCGCAGAAGTGTCTAGAATCTGCCTAAAACACATCATAAGTGTAGCTTAAAGCATTTACTCCACTATGTTTGGTGCTAATTGTAACAGAATTCTGGCGTGTCTGGCTTGATAAATGTGCCTCACGACGGCTGCAACCTAGACCGATAGACCCTGGCAGGGCCGCAATCAGTAATTTCAGGGACCCATACAGCTGAAGCATCTGGGCCCCCCTTCCCCATAAACACTGCTTGCAGTGGGCCCCCTTCTTTCATCGGGCCCCGTACGTCAGTACCCCCTGTACTGCCTTTATGGCGGCCCTGGACCCTGGATGAAAATATGTTTCAAAAATATTCGGCGATGACATTCAGTCCCTATTTCTCTTGGGTATCTTAACCGTTTTATTCTGTTTGGTCTCAATGGTTCAATGTTAACAAAGAAGCGGTTCTTCACTGAGCCATGTAACCCCAAATAAAACAATGCAAGGTCTGAGGCAATCGCTTTGGGATTTGCTTGGCAATGTGCTTGTTGTTGTTATCCAGCCTTCCTTATCTATGTGCAAACACTGCAAAAACATTGGCGTTTTGTTTAGTTTTCAACAATTTCTTCATCGTGTTTCTCTGGTGTTGTGTGAGAGAATCCTGAATCTGTTAGTTCAGCTGCGGTATTTAGGAAGATCTCTGAAACCATGCAGAGAGAATGTTTAGGAGGTAGGCGTCTGCAAAACAGATCTTCACCGCAGGTCGCAGAAAAGTGTCCTTGATTAAGTGACCAAGCGTTAACCCGCTGCTTGAACTCCCTTTTACCCATTGTCTATTTGATGCATCAACTGGATTCCACTTTCTTTGCAATAACGGGCTGTTTTACAGAGTATCTTTCCTTATGTCAGAAAGTTTATCATGTAACTTAAAGAGGACCTGTGACCCCTCCTTATCTGTCTGTGTTAGTAAATCCTTTTGTTCCCTGTTATATAACAATTCTGGAACCTCTTCTCTTATATCTCTGTGTTGTGCTGTTCCTCTGTTATTCCTCCTAGATATGTATTTCTCAATCTGTCAGATAGGCGTTACCTTTCCATTTTTCATCCATGTGGTTGAATAAACACATATCACGCTAAAGCATTTATATATGTGGGACAATAGAGAGGGACTGGACAGATAGTTGTTTATACTGTAGAGGCCACTGTGGACTGCACTCATCAGTTGGGTGGTTGGGGTTGAAGGAGAATAATGTTGCGCCACCCACTCACCAGTGTAGCAGAGAGCGGCTATTGCTACACTCACAGTCAGCGCCCACATAGAAGCGCTTTACCAGAATGAACAGCATTATGTAGGCAGTACCAAGTGGGGGAAGGACGAGGAGGAGTATCATTAAAACTCACTCCACTGTGCCCAGCTCTCAGAAGTCAGGGGATTGTGGACTGCACTCATCAGTCAGGGGGTTGGGGTTAAAGGAGAATAATGCTGCGCCACCCACTCACCAGTGTAGCAGAGAGTGGCTATTGCATCAATCACAGTCAGCGCCCACATAAAAGCACTTTACCAAAATGTACAGCATGATTAGGCAGTACCAAGTGGGAGAAGGAGGAGGGGTTGTATCATCCAAACTCGCTCCACTGTGTCCTGCACTCAGAAGCCAGGTATTTGGGGTAGAAGGAGAATAATGTTGCACCACCCACTCACCAGTGTAGCAGAGAGCGGCTATTGCTACACTCACAGTCAGCGCCCACATAGAAGCGCTTTACCAGAATGTAGAGTGTGATGTGGGCAGTACCAACTGGGGAAGGAGGAGGGGTCGTAACACCCAAACTCACTCCACTGTGCCCTGCTCTCAGCAGTATCGCAAGGGATATATATATATATATATATATATATATATATATATATATATATTATATATATATATTATATTGCAGTTGTATCTTGGAAGATATATGTCTATAAGGGTTATCATGGATAAAAATTGAAAGGTGAGTATAGGTTCATATATTATATATATATATATATATATATATATATATATATATATATATATATATTGCAGTTGTTATCCTGGGAAAAGATCTTTGTCCTGAAAGGGTTATCTGGAAAAAAAACTTGAAAGGGAGCTACTGGTTCATTACACACAGAGCAGCAGTGTAAGACTTTCTTCAGATCGGTGTCGGAGGTTACGTTCAGAACTTCCATTGAATGTTATGTCAGGAATGACAGAAAAAATAATGAACCAAGCTGCGCTATTTTTTCAGTCTAAATAACGGACACCTGACGGACCTATTGTAACCAGTAGGGTTCATGAGGCGCCATTGGTGTCCATTTGAATATCTGCAATGGAGGTTCTAAAGGAACCTCCGAGTCAGATGTGAACCAAGTTTAACACTAATCCTACATCCAAAACAGGTATAATTTACATTTTGTCACCATACTGCCCCATATGAGCTCCTCCTCAGTTCAACAAATATGGGCTTGGCTTCAATAGTAGTCCATATCGGTAGCAGTCTACAATTCCCATCATGCATTTCTGACATCTATTTCAGACTGTTCCCCGCCCCTGTATTCCCAACTCCACCCTTTTACATATCTTATATTGTTCTCCCCCTCTCACATTAGTTCGTTGTTACATTCCCCGCTGCATAGACACATAGGGCTCATGTATGAACAGGGCTGCGGCAGTTTTCTGGCCAACTTTGAGCCCTGTCCGACAGATATAGGAATAGTCATACACCAAAACTTGGCGCAGGTACGACACTTTTGAATGCGCCAAAGTTTGGTGCCAAACTGCCATACAAACTTATACAATGGCTGAGACAAAGTTTGGCGCATAACAGTCTTTCATACACACTGTCATATACATACTCCATATTCTCCACACTCCTCTATACTGATTTAAAACTGGTGTGTCAGTGCCAAGTTTCATACATGTCGCCCATGCTGGAACTGAGCATGCCCGACCAGAAAGCTAAAACTGAACCACAGGTTAACGAGCTATAAACATCAGACCCTGTGTTGTGGCCCCATGATATAATATGACATATCCGGCACCAGAGTCCTTAGGGCGTGTCCCCACGGCACGGGACAGAGAGGGACAGCATTTCTCCGCTGTTTGCGGAGAAAAGCCCTCCCATTGACATGTTCATGTTCCGCCTGAAAACCAGGCGGAAGAATGAACATGTTCTATGTTTTTTTGGGCCTCCAGCGGTCTGAAAAGCCGCCGGGTGGAAAACCCGTGCAATAGGGACCGCTGCGCGGGTTTTCCGTAGACGTCCATGTAAAAGTTTGTCAGACGGTTTGCAGACGGTTTTCAAAACCAACTAAAAAACCGTCTGAAAACCCGTGCAGTGGGGACAAGGCCTTATGTGGCTCCTCTAGTGTCATTTTTGTAGTGTTACAATCATGTTTCATTTTTTAACTTGAAAAGGGGATTTATCGCTTCATCAGTTCAGCTGTTTCATTGTACTTTAAGTTTCTCAGCTCAACTCCAGGGGTGTTTCTTCCCCTCCCAGCTGGGGGTTTCTTAACTGAAGGGGGATGACAGTGTCTCCCCCTTCACTGTTCGTGCTTGCTCCCGAGTCAGTGTGTTTGTTTGAGATCAGTGGGAGGGGATAGCACATCCCTGCTCTCCCCCTCCTCTCTGTCTGAGTCCACATTTCACTGGTCGTTCCTCTCTCTATGCAGTCTTATTTTGTAAGAGCTGTTTGTTTACATACCACAACCCTGCATTCAGTCTAGACAGTCTTCTATGAACTCAGAGCACTGATCTCTTCTCCTCTCACAGCTGGAGGTTTGTTACAATTGAATCCAGTCTTCTATAAACTTATCCAGAGCAGCACAGATCTGTCTTCCTTCTATGTTTTCACGCAGCAGCATTAGGCACCGAGCACAATTCTGCTGTTTTTCTGATTGTAGAAGCAGCTGCAGTATTACTGTGCAGCTGCTGGCTGTGCAGGGTGAAATGTTGCCGGCCCCTAATTCTGAGTGAGAGAGACAGGAATGCACGCTCCTGTGAATACGACCGGGGGCCAGACAGAATGTAAATTAGTAGAGCCATCAGCCAATGAAATGCAAGGAGGTGGAATCCGACAGGCACTGGTGAACAGTGTTTACAGAAAACGAAGATAAGGGAGACTGTGAAAACAAGGCAGCTTTGCTAATGACATCCAATTGCAAAGTTGCTTGTTTTCACTGTCCCCTTATTCTGAAGACCATTTAAAGTAATGAGAAAACCCCTTTAGAAACCCTTAACGACCAGTGCACCGTTTATTTTGACCGTCGTCGGGTAGTTCGTCCTGCAGGATGTCTTTTGACGTGCTGCAGACATTCTGTGGCTTTTGCGGCGCCGTCCACCATTTGCGCGTAAGGATTTCTGGGACTGAAACTACAATACCATCGATCAGAGCATCTCCTGCAGCGCAGAACTGGAATGAGCTGTGAAGGACATGAAACCCGGTTTTGCTTTAACCCTTTGATATTGTCGGCGGAGGTTCCTTCAGCGTCAAGGGAATTCCACTTTCATGTCTGGTGATGAATTACCGGTGCCAGGCAATTCCAGGGTGAATTGGCTTTTCACGTGCGTGGTAGCTTGGGGACCTTTACGAAACCATGGCCCCCAGGTGAGTTGACTGTGTAGAAGCAGAATAGATTAATAGTCATTCTGTGAGACCTTCCTAATAACATGCCTGTTCACCGCTACCAGATTAGCATGTTTACATATATGAATATGCTATACATTACTAGTGTAAAAAATTTTTACAAAAATGTTAAACATTCCTTCATGGAGTCAAAAAAAAGTACAAAAACCATAAAAAGTGTACAAATTACACCACAAAAAAACCACATATTTGGTACCACACACGAATACTGTAGAATAATCTAACAAGTTATTAATTAAATGTGAATGGTGTAAAAAAAAATTAAAAAAAAAAATTTTTTGTAAAAATAAAAATACTGCAATATAAGTACTTAAACTTCCCTTATAAAGTACAACTTGTCTGATAACGAGGCTCATCCACTGCGTCTTGAAAATAAAAAAGTTAAACTTAAACGCAAGGAGCCAAAACTAAAAAAATGTTCTGTCATTAACTACTTTTCAGGCGTTCGGCTAGGGTTTAAGGAGCACTCCGTTTATACAACCATGTTTCCTATATAGAATCTTGATCTTTATCATCCGCAGTAGTCTCTGTTGACCTTGCAGTGATTTGTGTCTCTTTTATCATGATGCTCTACAAACATTCTTTAGCTTGTGTGCCAATCCTTATTGCAGTACGTTTATCCTGATCACTACTTAATATAATGATCTATACATTCTTTAAAAGATCCAGAAACTGAAATGACTCTGTAAAGGTGACAATGATCAAAGCGAGCGCAGTGTACATTCTGTACTATACTCCAACTATAGATTATTGTCTGTGCAAGGAGGTCTTTCTTCAGGTGGAAATTCCACATTTTATGCTGGTGAAGATATGCGGTGAGCATTTCTTTTTCAGGTAGTGCAATTGTCCTGTTCTTTTTACTACGTTGCGTTGTGTAAGCCGGTTGGGAATGAATTCGCAGCTGTTACAAGGAAACACAAATGCCCATCCAGGTGCAGCCCTGCAAACTGTAATAGTAAGCTAAGAACAAGACTCTAATAGTCATTCTGAGAGATTAACCCCTTCCTAGTCATAATAATATGGCTCTAAGTTTTTTCTACCCGCCTTCCCAGGGTCATGACTTTTTTGATTTTTCCATCTACATAGACATGTGAGGGCTTTTATTTTGCGGGACAAGATGTACTTTCTAATGATGTCATTCATACTGGGAAACCGCAAAAAAATTCTAAGCGGGGCAAAATGTGGAAAAGACTTACTTGCGCCATGTTTGCGGGAGTTTTGTTTTTATGACATTCACTCTTCTGTATAAGTGATGTGTTCACTTATGTTTTTTAACATAATAAAACATTAAAAAAAACTTTGGTATTGTTGGAATGGTATCACACTGAAAAATACTTCAGAATGATACCATTCCGACAATACCAAATATGTGGAGTTTTTGTTTTATGTTTTATTACGTTAAAAAAACATCCAAACATTTCTGTTTTTTAAATTTGTGCTGTGGCGCCATTTTCTGCGACCAAGAACTTCATTGTTCTTTCACCTATGGACGTGAGTGAGGGGCATTTTTTGCATTCTGAAGTGTAGCTTTTATTATTACCATTAAGGATTGATGTCACTTTTTGATCACTTTTTATTCAAATTTTTAGGGGACATAACATAAACAAAAAAAAACACAATTTTGGCATTTGAGATTTTGTCTCTTCTACGGTGTTCAGTGTATTGGATAAATGATGTTATATTTTAATTGATCGGACATTCACGGACCCAGCGATATCAAATATGTGTAACTTTTTTATTCTTTTCTTATTTGTAAGATGGCAAAAGGGGCTGATTTGAACTTTTAATATGATTTTTTTAAAATATAAAACTTTTTTTGCTTTTTCATTGTTTCTTCCTAGGGTAATAAACCATAAGGGGGCGGTTTTACCACTTCCTACCTGGTGCAGTAAGTGGTAAAATGGGAGACATAGCGACATAAGCCTTCAAGCCACCATGTTAACCTGTCGGCACCCTGCGATCTCGCCACGAGGGTGCCAATCTAAATGAGCACAGCACTGTTTCTCATTCAATTAGATGCCGTGATCGCCGCAGTGTGTAAGAGGTTAAATAGCAGGTAACGGAGCTGGCTCCGTTCCCTGTTGTTACCATCGGGTGTGAGCCGCCTTCTATGTAGAGGGATATCTGAGTAATCCCGGTACATAGAACCTTACGGGCATCAGGGTGTGCCCATACGTCCTGTGTTGGTAAGTGGTTAATAGTTGGCAAACACTATGGGCCACATGTATGAAAACCGTCTAGGTCTAAAATTCACTCTGTTGCCCATAGCAACCGAATCAGAGCGCCCCTCTCATTTTTCCAGAGCACTGTAGGAAATGAGAGGGGCGCTCTGATTGGTTGCTTTGGGCAACAAAGTGAATTTTAGACCTAGACAGTTTTTATACATGTGGCCCTATGTATTTTCATACATAGCATATTATTAGCCTGATGCAGAGCTGTTATCATTGACCTGGATACAGCAGTGTCCCGCACTATTGTGCAGTTTCATACTCTTCAAACCTATCTTTGTACCAAGACAACTCAGATATGTAGTGCAGCACGTTAGAGGGACCTGTGACATCTCCTAATATGTCTGGTTTAGTAAATCCTTGTGTTCCCTGTGATATAACAATTCTGGAGCCTCTTCTCTTATATCTCTGTGTTGTGCTGTTCCTTTGTTGTTCCTTTTCCAAATGTACTACTGAATCTGTCAACTGGGTGTTACCAACTGGAAGTGTGTCCTGTACTGCCCAATTACTGCTGACAGTCAGTATGTGCAGGGACACACCCCTTTGAAAACGGGAATGGTAACTCCCATCTGACAGATTCAGCAATACATCTCTAGTAGGATTAACAGAGGAACAACACAACCAGAGATATAAGAGAAGAGGCTCCAGAATTGTTATATCACAGGGAACACAAGGATTTACTAAAACAGACCTGTCATGTTCTCTTTAAAGCATACTAACAAAGATAGGTAAAGGTTTTCTTAATTTTTATGATGAGCTTCAATGCCATTTGTTACTAAACATTCAGTGCTTCAATGTGTGAACAGAGGCTTAGAGCACAGTAGCCTGATTGACAGCAGCAAGTGGTCCTGCATTCATATTTTTTGTTGGCAGTCTCTAGATGATAATCCAGCACCTGTTCCATCTGCGTATAACTTCCAATGTAGCACTGGAAGCAGTGAGAGGCCTGGGGCCCACCAGTTGAGTTGATTCTGGGACCCAGCAGTAGAGTTGATAGTTAGGGCCCACTAGTGCACTTGATTCTTGGGGCCCAGCAGTAGAGTTGATTCTGTGGGCCCAACAGTAGAGTTGATAGTTAGGGCCCACCAGTGGAGTTGATTCTGGGGCCCACCAATGGAGCTTATTCTGGGGGCCCAGCAGTAGAGTTGATAGTTAGCGCCCTCCAGTGGAGCTTATTCATCGGGCTCAGCAGTAGAGTTGATAGTTAGATCCCACCAGTGGAGCTTATTCATGGGAATCAGCAGTAGAGTTGATAGTTAGGGCCCACCAGTGGAGGTGAGTCTGGGGCCCACCAATGGAGCTTATTCTGGGGGTCCAGCAGTAGAGTTGATAGTTAGCGCCCTCCAGTGGAGCTTATTCATCGGGCTCAGCAGTAGAGTTGATAGTTAGATCCCACCAGTGGAGCTTATTCTGGGGGGCCCAGCATTAGAGTTGATAGTTAGTGCCCACCAGTGGAGCTTATTCATGGGGCTCAGCAGTAGAGTTGATAGTTAGACCCCACCAGTGGAGCTTATTCATGAGGATCAGCAGTAGAGTTGAAAGTTAGGGCTCACCAGTGGAGTTGAGTCTGGCATCCACCAGTGGAGCTTATTCTGGGGGCCTTACAGTGAAGCTTGTTCTGGGGGCCCAGCAGTAGAGTTGAGAGTTAGCACCCACTAGTGGAGCATATTCTTGGGGCTCAGCAGTAGAGTTGATAGTTAGGACCCACCAGTGGGGTTGAGTCTGTCGTCCACCAATGGAGCTTATTCTGGGGGCCCAGCAGTAGAGTTGATAGTGCCCACCAGTGGAGCTTATTCTGGGGGCCCAGCAGTAGAGTTGATAGTTAGTGCCCACCAGTGGAGCTTATTCATGGGGCTCAGCAGTAGAGTTGATAGTTAGACCCCACCAGTGGAGCTTATTCATGGGGATCAGCAGTAGAGTTGATAGTTAGGGCCCACCAGTGTAGTTGAATCTGGTGTACACCAGTGGAGCTTATTCTGGAGGCCTAGCAGTGGAGCTTATTCTGGGAGTTCAGCAGTAGAGTTGATAGTTAGGGCCCACCACTGGAGCTTATTCTGGGGGCCCAGCAGTGGAGCTTATTCTTGGGGCTCAGGAGTAGAGTTGATAGTTAGGGCCTCCAGCAGTGGAGCTGTGTCTGGCGCCCACCAGTGGAGCTTATTCTTGGGGCTCAGCAGTAGAGTTGATAGTTAGGGCCCCCAGCAGTGGAGCTTATTCTGGGGGCCCAGCAGTGGAGCTTATTCTTGGGGCTCAGCAGTAGAGTTGATAGTTAGGGCCCCCAGCAGTGTAGCTGAGTCTGGTGCCCACCAGTGGAGCTTATTCTGGGGGCCTAGCAGTGGAGCTTATTCTTGGGGCTCAGCAGTAGAGTTGATAGTTGGGGCCCACCAGTAGAGTCAATAGTTGAATCCCACCCTACAACTACTGTAAATGTCTCTTGCTTTCTGCCTCTCTTTCTCAGCCTTTCTCCCTGAAAAGTCATCATAGGTCTGCCATGCCCAGGGGCACGGCCATGGTCCCATTGGGGGTGTTTCCTGCTGCCATGAAGACCAGTCCGAGCCTTACTGAAAAGAAATAAAGCTGCTGAAAGTGCCGCCTTTTATATGAATGGCCTGCCTGTATCATCTCAGTGTCTTCTGACCCAGTGTTGAGTCACAGGGTTCATTAAAAGCTGAAGACAGATGTTCCTTCTACAATGAATCTAACAAATTTGCAGCTACAGTGAAGCTCCATTTTGGGAGACACTCTATATAATGTTTTAGGCAAAAACATGAGTAGCAGTTTCTGCATAAATTACAGCAAGGCCCCGTTCACATCTTAATTTTGCATCTGCACAACCCACCTCCTATCCTCAACAAAAAGACAAACTTGCATGGGTTGATTTGTCAGGCTTTATGGACAACATGTATGAAAACTGGCACAGAGTGGACAGCCGTACTTCTCAGTAGGTCAGTGTAACATTCGTCAGTATGTATAGAAGTATCCCGCTGTGAGACAAAAACGGGCAACCAAAATGTAAATCAAATTTTGTCTCTCCAGGTTGAAATTGGCATGGATCAGTATGAAATGTATGTGCCACATTTTGTCCAGACACATTCAGGGAGACATCTGTGTGTTTGCCGCATTACGGAACTTAGGTGCATTAGTAATGCCCCAAACAAGTATAAAGGCTACAGATAGGCTGGAAATAAAAGTCATTAGAATAGCATGTCAGTGAATAGAAACTATGGTACTGATCCTGCTTGGAGGACCACAGGTCCCAGCAATACCTGTGCTGTGCTGGCTCTTGCCATACGTAGAATTTTGGGTGAAAGAGGGAAAATATCATTTCATTTTTTTTGTTAAATAAAAATTAAAAATTGTAAAATCTGAACAACATCATCAGTGGGTTATTTATGTAAATTAGTTTTAGTGTTCTATTAAATTTAAATACATTTATTAAAAGGAGATATTTTTTATATTTTTGGTTATTAATATTTTGATATTATTTTTATGATAACATTTTTTTATTAAATTTAAATAATTTACTTTTATACAGTTTGCTAATTATCATAAAACTTTTTATTATTGTCATGGCTTGTAAGTTGTGAAAATATTGGACATGTTGCCCCTTACAGCAAATCTAGTCCACTTCGGATCCCTCGTGCTCAGACAGACCAACAAATTACATAGGTCTGCCTGTCCAAGCAGTAATGAGCCTTCTTTTGCCGAATAACATTCATATATGTGTCTAATATTACGATTATATATATATATAATCGCCCCCAGAACATCCCCGGAACGTCCCCAGAACCCCAACCCCCCCCCCCCCAACCCCTCATGTTAGGCGCATTAGAAAGTGTCGAGTCTTACAAACAATGTGCTTAACACATTCATTAGGTGCATTAGACATCATAGTTAGGTGCAGTTAGGTGCATTGTACTCCAGAAAAAGGGTGAAAAACCTGATCATACATGTGGCCCTCAGTGTCTGATCTTAGGAATGTGGCGCGACACACCCACTAAGATTTGGCGCAGACAAAATCTGTGTCGGGCGTGCAGCAGTTTTTGTCAAAAGACCTTTTAGAGATATGTAGGACGGGGGCAACGACAGTATTTTTGTGCAGATCACACCAGAAAGCTGGCGCAGCCCCGTTCGTACATGTCCCCTATGTGTTTTTCTAGGCAGTTTTGGATGCGTATTTTTCAAAAAAAAGTGTTTTCTTTCCTGAAGTGATTTTCCCATCACAACTCATGTGATCTAACCCATAATGTGAAAAAAAAGCTACAAAAAAGCATAAAACAACACAACACGCATGTACACAGAAAAAAAGTGGAGGCCTATGGGGAGAAAAACACTACACCTACAGCAGGCTACGTTTTGGAAAAACTGCAACTGGCCAGAAAAAAAATGCAGCTAAAAATAAAAAAAGACTCTACAAAGAAAAAATAAAAGTCTCTAGTGTTTTTCGGATTTTTGTACTGAATTCCAGCCTTCACTTTTAATAAAAAAAACAAAAAAACAGAATTCATTCATGTCCCTAACATACAATGTGTGACCCCAGACTCAGAGTGGTTTCACACATTTCATTATTTCTGCAGTGGCCAGATATTAGCCGGAAATATGAAATATAATACACACATTGCTTTTTCTTTGTAGTGTTTTTTTGTGGTGTTTTTCTCCACTTGTGTGTTGTTTTTTTATGCATTTTTATGTAGCGTTTTTCCATGTTACAAATCTTGTGATGGATTAACTGATTTGTGTTAGGGAATAAATCCACCATAAAGAAAGTGATAAGAAACACATTTATCTGTACGCACTTATTTGGAGAAAGCGCAAAACAGAAACTGCATGAAAAGACACATGAATCCTAAGCAAAGGCTTTATTTTTGGCCAATGAAACACTATGCGAAATGTAAGCGCGAAGCGGGTCTTAAAGGGGTTGTCTCACTACATTGATTCATCTGATCTCGGTCCTGTTTTCTTGGTTTCACTTTGAATTCAGGGGCGTGTTTACTGGCTTCTAATAGGCTGCAGTAGAAGCCAGGTCTGTAGCTATAGCAACCAGTGCTGGCAGCCTATCAGGAGAGATTGAACAAGTCTGTAGCTATAGCGACCTGAGGAGCTGATGCAGCCCATACAAGAGGGGATATCTTGGAATAACTGTTAATGAACATATATTGCAGTGACTTATTTTTGCAAGATCTTTGACATAAAAAGCAATCCTTGTAGTGAGACAACCCCTTTAATAATATACTATGCAAATGCATGCGTAGCAATTTCCAAAATAACTCACTTAAATCTTTTATTTGGCGTAAAGAAAAATGCTTGGGAAACGGCATGTGCTTATTTTTTTGGCTTCATGTTTCTGTTCATGTAGTGTACTTTTCTCTATGTAGTGTGTGTTTGTGCATATGTCTTGTGGTGTTGTTGCCATCACAAAGCATGGGATCTACACACAACTTGCAATGCCACAATAGCACATAAAAAACACACAACACACGTGCATAGAAAAAAAAAATCAACGGAGAGAAAAAGGCCATGAGCTACTTGCGAAAAACTATTCCTACAACATACTGCGATTTGAAAAAGCTGCTAATGACACAAAAAAACCCTAAAGGATTAAAAAAATAAGTCACAAAGGAAAAGCAACGTCTGTAGAGCATTTCATATTTACCTATTGATTTCCAGCTGACATATAAAGTAGACTTTTTTTATTTGTTTTTTTAATTACAAAACGCATGAAACAACGCAACTTCTGACACCAGCCTATTGCTTCATGACCATGGACAGGATCTGTACATCCAGAACTAAGGAAGGATTTTAATAAAGTTGCATGGGGCGACATGTAAGAACAGGGCTGCGGCAGTTATCTGGCATCAAAAAGCTGTCGTAGCCCTGTTTTATAGATTTATGAACAGTCGCTCTCCAAACTTTAGCGCGATAAGCGCCAGCGTGACACTTTTTAATGCGCCAAAGATTAGGGGCGTTCTGGGGGCGTCGCACCACATTCATAGAATTAGACACATTTCTGATTCTTCTACACCAAACCTAGGCACAAAACAGTTAGAACAACCAGACCAGGGTAAAGGTGGTGCCTGAGCCAGACTTGTGGTATTGGCTCTACACTGCCCTGTATGTATGACCTGCAGAAGAACAGCCAGATCAGGGTAAAGGTGGTGCCTGAGCCAGACATGTGGTATTGTCTCTACACTTCCATATATGTATGACCTGCAGAAGAACAACCAGACCAGGGTAAAGGTGGTGCCTGAGCCAGACTTGTGGTATTGTCTCTACACTTCCCTATATGTATGACCTGCAGAAGAACAACCAGACCAGGGTAAAGGTGGTGCCTGAGCCAGACTTATGGTATTGTCTCTACACTGCCCTATATGTATGACCTGCAGAAGAACAGCCAGATCAGGGTAAAGGTGGTGCCTGAGCCAGACTTGTGGTATTGGCTCTACACTGCCCTGTATGTATGACCTGCAAAAGAACAGCCAGACCAGGGTAAAGGTGGTGCCTGAGCCAGACTTTAGGAATAGGCTCTACACTGTCCTGTATGTATGACCCGCACAAGAACAGCCAGACCTGGGTAAGGTGGTGCCTGAGCCAGACTTGTGGTATTGGCTCTACACTGCCCTGTATGTATGACCTGCAGAAGAACAGCCAGACCAGGGTAAAGGTGGTGCCTGAGCCAGACTTGTGGTATTGTCTCTACACTTCCCTATATGTATGACCTGCAGAAGAACAGCCAGACCAGGGTAAAGGTGGTGCCTGAGCCAGACAGGTGGAAATGGCTATACACTGTCCCTGGATGTATGACCTGCAGAAGAACAGCCAGACCAGGGTAAAGGTGGTGCCTGAGCCAGACTTGTGGTATTGTCTCTACACTTCCCTATATGTATGACCTGCAGAAGAACAGCCAGACCAGGGTAAAGGTGGTGCCTCACCCAGACAAAACGTAAAGGCTCTACACTGCCCTGTATGTATGACCTGCAGAAGAACAGCCAGACCAGGGTAATGGTGGTGCCTGAGCCAGACTTGTGGTATTGGCTCTACACTGCCCTGTATGTATGACCTGCAGAAGAACAGCCAGACCAGGGTAAAGGTGGTGCCTGAGCCAGACTTGTGGTATTGTCTCTACACTTCCCTTTATGTATGACCTGCAGAAGAACAGCCAGACCAGGGTAAAGGTGGTGCCTGAGCCAGACAGGTGGTATTGGCTCTACACTGCCCTGTATGTATGACCTGCAGAAGAACAGCCAGACCAGGGTAAAGGTGGTGCCTGAGCCAGACTTGTGGTATTGTCTCTACACTTCCTTTTATGTATGTCCTGCAGAAGAACAGCCAGACCAGGGTAAAGGTGGTGCCTGAGCCAGACTTGTGGTATTGGCTCTACACTGCCCTGTATGTATGACCTGCAGAAGAACAGCCGGACCAGGGTAATGGTGGTGCCTGAGCCAGACTTGTGGTATTAAAAGATGTTTAAGCTGCCCACGACTTTCAACGTGATCTCAAAATCGGGCAGTCCTATGCTATCTTTACCTCTCAATCGAGCCAATCAGGCCTCTAACTGGGTCACCGACCTCCATTATTCAGAGAGAAAAAATAAAAAAAACACCGAACCTGCAAGCTGCCCTTCTTATGACAGCCTATGAGAGTGGGCGGGGACAGAAACCCAAAATGGAAGCACCCCTTCCTTCCCATATAGGTTAAAATCAATGTACACCTTCTTATGACAGGCTGTCCCAGTGACCCAGTGAGAGGCCTGATTGGCTCGATTGAGAGGTAAAGATAGCATAGGACTGCCCGATTTGAGACCACGTTGAAAGTCGTGGGCAGCTTAAACATCTTTTGATCAAGATATGTGAACCGAGAGTCTCAAAGACTTGTGGTATTGGCTCTACACTGCCCTGTATGTATGACCTGCAGAAGAACAGCCAGACCAGGGTAAAGGTGGTGCCTGAGCCAGACTTGTGGTATTGGCTCTACACTGCCCTTTGTATTGGTAAATGTGACCGGTGGCATGAGGGAAAAACAGCCAGCCCAGGGTTACGGTGGTGGCTGATCCAGTCTTGTGGTTTTGTCGCTACAATTCCCCTGTATGTATGAGCTGCAGAAGAACAGCCAGACCAGGGTAAAGGTGGTGCCTGAGCCTGACTTGTGGTATTGGCTCTACACTGCCCTGTATGGATAACCTACAGAAGAACAGCCAGACCAGGGTAAAGGTGGTGCCTGAGCCAGACTTGTGGTATTGTCTCTACACTGCCCTGTATGTATGACCTGCAGAAGAACAGCCAGATCAGGGTAAAGGTGGTGCTTCGGCCCCTCGCTGGCCCATAGACCTTCATTACCAGCGGTGCGTATACGCCGCTGGTAGTTTACATGTCACTTATCTCCCCCTCGGCATATTCGCCGAGCGGGGAGGAGAGACGTAATCCATAGTTCTCCATGAGAACTGTGGATTACCGTAGTTACTAGGACGTATTCAGCCCGTAATTTGCGCACTACGGCGCGTAATTACGGACTGAAATACGTCCAGGATATTGCCGTGTGAACATTGCCTAACAGTACAAAATCCCTTTCTATGTCTCTATAGAAACCATCTTTCCTCAAGATGTAGAGGATGCAATAGATTTGTAAGTCCCCATTCACATCCCCTTTCTGCTCTCTGTGTATGGTATCCATTGGGATACTGTAATAAAATTGTTCCTGACAGATACTGATGTGATCTACTATACTTTGGTACTCAATGCAGAAACCGTATGTATTCGTTAAATAAGGCCGACGTAGTCCAATTCAGACTATGTTTGTCCTACAGATCTCTATGGCCCCGTCACGTTCTTGCCATTGGGATACATTTTTCTCAGTATCCATGAACGGGAGCAGAAACATGAAGTGAATGGGGCCTAATGCCGCCAGTTCTTATAACAATAATAAAGTGCATGGAAGGCAAATACTGATGTATAGAGGGATGTTTTATCTCCAGTATCTCCATCAGAAGGTCAGAAGCTATTCCCTATATCCAAGGATTACCCAGGAAATAATCATCTATTCTAAATCTGGGAGTAATACTTTCTGGCAGTGTATACAGATGATTAGTGCAGATATATCCTATCTATATCTTGATGTCATAAACTGGATCCATTAGATCCTAACCACCAATTTCCTCTACAGACAAGTAAAATAAACCTTTGTGTTTAACATCAAAAGCCCCGGGGCTGAGTGATGTCTTGCTGTCTGATGGAGCGGGCCAAGTGGCTGCAATCCTCCTGGAAGTCATTTGTAGGGCATAAATGGATTAGCAGTCCTCTCATGGCTTCTGATATGTGACTGTCAGCCTGTGACCTCTGCTGAACTGATGTCCGCCTCTAGGCGAAAATGTCATTAGTGCACCTATCTTCCAGGCAGCATCACAAATAGAGCAGAGCAGCACTGCGCCCTTGAGAAACAGACTGAACACATGGTAAATTCTTCAGAATTGCTACTTCTTTAAAGGGAACCTGACGCGTTGAAAATGCTATCTGATCGGCGGGCAGCATTTTATAGAGCAGGAGGAACGGAGCAGATTGATATATTGTTCTGTGGGGAAAGATGCAGTAGAATTTGTATTTTATTCATTTAAATCCCTTTCACATTGCTAGGCTCCTGCGAGCTTCATGTGAACTGAGGATAACTACATCCAATAGAGTGCGCTGTGGAGCTCCTCAGCTCTTTTCCCATAAGCCATTGCTTTATGCAAAACAGTCAGTGAGGTCTGAATGGCAAGTAAACCCTCACACCGACCAATTTATTGGTTCTCTCCTTAAGGAGAGATTTTTCCCTTCTAAAGCCACTCTTGCCTCTCACCCAGCCAACCAGAAAGTTCTACATTGCACTGATGACGGGCAAATACCCCGAAACAGCTGTCTGTAGTTGAACTTAACTGGTTTGGCTCAAATCCCTTTTACACTTTTAGGCTCCTGCGAGCTACATGTGAACTGAGGATAGCTACATCCAATAGAATGCGCTGTGGAGCTCCTCAGCTCTTTTCCCATAAGCCATTTCTTTATGCAAAACAGTCAGTGAGGTCTAAAAGGCAAGTGAATCCTCACACCGACCAATTTATTGGTTCCTCCTCTTAAAGAGAGACTTTTCCCCTTTAAATCCCTGCTTATGCTGGGTTAAGGAGTCCAGTGGGCGGTCTTATCAGTGATTGACAGCCTTCCATGTATGAGTGTGCATACAGAGATAGCTGTCAATCACTGATAAGACCGCCCACTGGACTCCTTAACCCAGAATAAGCAGGGATTTAAATGAATAATAAAATACAAAAATACACAAATTAATATATAAATAATCTATGACTACAATAATGGCTAGATGAATAAATAATAAAATACAAGTTCTACTAAATCTTTCCCCATAGAACTTTACATCAATCTGCTCAGCTCCTCCTGATCTAAAACATTGTGATTAAACAAAAAAAAGCAGACCTTACATTTTATTTTAGGGGGTAGTCGGGTTGATTAAAATTATACCCAAATGGGAGGGAAAATTTTTTTAAAAAGTGATAAATCCTCAGGTTTCTGAGATCCGCTCCCCTTTACTTCCAGGTTCTTGACCCAACACACAGGAGAGGCTCGTGTTCCATAGTGAGTAAATACTGCATGAGCCTCTCCGGTGTGTCTGGATAAGAACCCGGGAGTGAAGAGGAGCAAATCCCAGGGAGCGCTAGAGCGACCGGGGCAAGCATCACTTTTTTTCTATTTCTCCCCATCCTGGTCCCAAAAAAGTATAACTGTATTCAATTTTAATTCTAAGGCCTCGTTCACACGGCTTATTCTGCCGCGGATTGGCGCCGTACTGCGCGCCGGATTGGCGCTACAATCCGGCGCCAAGCCGCGGCAGCAATTACGGTAATCCACTGCTCTCATTGAGAACAGTGGATTCCGTCGCTCCTCCCCGCTCGGCGAATCCGCCGCGGGGGGAGAAAGTGACATGCATTATCTACGGCGCGGACGCGCCCGTAGATAATGCATTGTCATTGGGGGGCCGGGAGCGGCGCCCCCGCCGCGCTCGGCCCCGCCCCCGTCCCGCCGTATTCACGGCGGATTTGTGCGCTCAATACGGCGCACAAATCCGCGCGTGAATAAGCCGTGTGAACGGGGCCTAAAGGCCTTATTAATCAAACAGTAAGACTGTCTGTCTTGAACAAAGCAAGCAATCAGAGCTCAGCGTGAATTTTTTTAGGCTATGTTCACACGGCTTATTTCGGGGCGTATTTACGGACATAATTACGTTGGCAAATTCGTCCCGAAATACATTTCAAATACGTGTCACAAAGTGTGGCGCGTATTTCACGTCGTAAATACATTCCCCATTCTTTACTATGGGGATTTACGTCGTGAAATACGCCTCAATAAGTGACAGGGGACTAAACTTTATGATCGTATTTACATGGCGAAAATACATGCGGAAATACGCCTCGTGTGGATGACGAGCCGTATTTTACATTGGAATCAATGCTAATCTAATTGTTCATTATTTGAAACGTATTTCGGGACGTATTTGCGGACGTAATTACGTCTGCAAATACGCCCTGAAATAAGCCGTGTGAACATAGCCTTATACTGCTCTAGAACAAATAAAGCTGATCTCTGATTGGTTTCTATGGGCAAGAAAGCCCATTTTACTGGAAGGGTATGTTCACACGGTGTATTGTGGCGCTTATAGTACGTGCCACAATGCGGCGGGTGTTTTGGAAGCGCGTAATTTCAAAGCATCGGGGTGTCATCGGTCCGCCGGCCCCATTGATGTGCATTGTTTGCGGCGCATAATCACTGCGAACAATTGACATGTCAATTCTCCCCCCACGCGTACTATACGATCGTATTGTACGCGGGGGGCGGCTCTCTCTGAGAGCTATGGATTACCGTAATTGCGGCGCGCATCTCACCGCGTATAAAGCACAATACGTGGCAAAATGCGTGCCCAAATAAGCCGTGTGAACATACCCTAAGATGGTTTTGATAAATAAGGTCCACTGTGATAAAGTAGTTCTCGACTCACTGTGATAGACCCAGAATATATTTAAATTGCTTTGGTTGGTTCTGTCCGGTCTGCCTTGCGACGCTACCTGCGAGACTTTCAAAAGCGGATTAGATGCGGAGCTCAGGGATATATAGTTTTTGATTATTCGATTTAGTATTTCCACATAAAAAGCTGCTAAAGTGTTAACACTAGAGAAAGTCCTGCTCCACCTCCCCCACCCACAGCAAGTGATTGACAGGTCTCTTTGTATGCAAACTGGAGCATGGATTTTGCTAATTGACCCATGAGGATGCCCCAAGCTATATTCTCTTATCTAGATAGTTGAGTTCACTTAATGGATTTTTGGCAATGTATCAGAACAGGGCTCGCTCAAGTTACAGTGGCCTCAGGATGCAATACTTCCACCATACAATGGTGTTTCCTAGGACACCACCCTCACTATACATTTATTATTATTTATTTTAGAGCGCCATTGATTCCAGGGCGCTGTACATTCAAGGGGAGTTACATAAATAACAAATGTTGAACAAATACAATGGTGACGAAAAATGACTAGTAACTGATACAGAGAGGAA
Source organism: Phyllomedusa bahiana (assembly GCA_025379985.1). Classification (NCBI taxonomy): domain Eukaryota; kingdom Metazoa; phylum Chordata; class Amphibia; order Anura; family Hylidae; genus Phyllomedusa; species Phyllomedusa bahiana. The sequence continues at coordinate 225 of JAODAL010051579.1, read as the reverse complement.
AGAGGGCCCTGCCCGCGAGGGCTTACAATCTACAGACACTGCTGATGTGATCGACGGAAGATCCAGACCATTATCATGAACACATTTTACTTGTAAATCATCTGTGTTAGTGAGGTGCAGGCAGTGATTGGTGGCCTTGTATTGCCTCTCAACAGTACAGTCAGGGCAGTTCCTAGGCTAAATTTCACTCAGGGCGAGGTGAAGAAATTTCGCCCCCTCCTCCCC
>JAODAL010051578.1:0-26585 GCA_025379985.1 Phyllomedusa bahiana | reverse complement strand
TTAAAAGAGCCCCCTTTTAAACTTAAATTTTGGATGTAAAAATTTTTTCTAGTAAAACTTTTTTTTTGGTGTGTCCTTGCTAAAAAAAAATGCAATTTCTTACCCGTGAAAACTTTGAAAAGTTTTATTGCGCTCAGTGAATCTAAATTCGGCGCAAAAGCCACGTATGATAGTTTTTTGTTAAAAACTATCAATTCCTTTCCTACTGGGCTTTTTAAGTCCCGGGGGACCTAAAAGGAAGAACACTTTTTTTGATTTTGTCTTACGGTTTTTTCCCCACCAACCGCATTTCACAAATTCGATAAAACAATTCCCCTTTTTTTCCTAATCCTAGTTGGCTTTAGGAAATTAGAGGGATTTTAAGAAAGCTGTGATTTTGCCTCTTTCAAAAGAGGGGGTCAAAAAACTCTTCCATATTTTTTAAATTTTTGTATTTTTTTCTGAACGGGAGCAAAAATGCAGGTGGTAACGGGGGGAAAAAAATATAAAAAAAAAAAAAAAGGGGGTGAAAAAAATAAAAAAAAAAAAAAGACATGGGGGTAGAGGTATAAAAGAATGTGCTCCTTCCAGTTTGGCGACAACACCAAGCCACGGACGTCGGTTTTCAAAAACCGCAAGCCTATCATCGCTGGGTCACCCCCCCCTTGGGGGGAAAATCCCCAGAAACGAACAGCGTCACCAATCTTTTCTTCAGTTTTAAGGGCAACCTGCACCCCACCCACCCTTCCTCCTCGTCCTCCCCAGTAAAAGGCCACAAATGTCGTCATCACATCACACCCCCCCGTCCAACATGAAGCAAGGCAGCCCAAAATGTAAATTTTTGTGTACCCACCACTGTGGAAAAACCATTTTTGAAGACCTTTATGACAAAATAGGTTGGGGGGGTCAAAAGGTTTTTTCAAAAGATGAAGAGGCCAAAGAGGATGATTTTGTATGCTTTTGACGCCCAATCGCTGATGCCACAAAAGGGGAAAGAAGGAACCGTCAAACGACATAATCCCGGGCCCGGCCCGCAACGCCCCTTGCATGTCTGTTGCTTTGTACCCCCCCGCACTCCGGGATGCAGAATGTCAGGACGAGAAACTCACCGGGTTTTTTTGTTGATGACGATGACGACGCTTTTGCAGACCCAACGTGGTCTTTCACAGAATTTTGGCTTTCGAGCGCTTCATCAGGGTAGAGGAGAAAGACGATGGGTAGTGTCAGTAGGGGGCCCCCCGCCCAAATAGGGAGAGGGCGGTGGGACAAGTCCGCTGAGATTATTCCACCACCACGATCAGGGGAAAACACCGTCCTCGCTTATCCCGTCAAAAAGGTCCAGGACCCCTCTCAAGCCTTGGCCTTTCTTGAGCAAGCCTCAGATTCACCAAGCGATGTCATATGCCGCCTTGCCGTGAAAACGAATCAGTAGTAGGGAAGAATCTTAGGTTTTTTATCACCACCACGTGCTAGTCACATTGCAGCAATTAATGATTGAATCGGGAGGAACACTTGTCAAAAAAGAGGGCCACACCGATCCCTGGCTTCCAACCACTGTCACACCCTCTGTCTCGCCTCATCCATCTCCGCCATGATCAAGCGTTTCTCAGCTGCCATGTCTCTCATAGCCATGAGCAATGATCAGCCTCCGCTTCAGCCTCCACCGTCCGCCCGAGTACCACCAGCAACCTTCAGAGACCCATCCTACCCCATCTCCTTCCACTCAGTTTGGACCTGCACGCCGTACAGCGCCAGTCGAGCACCAGCCTTCTGTCTACCAGGTTTGGGAGCAGAGAAACACTTTAACCCAAACCATCCCAAAGCCAAAAGCCTGAATGTCGGCATTGCCAGCTTTTGCCTTGGAAATGTTGCCCTTTCCCTTCTGGTGGACACAGATGGGTTCCACCACGTCATGGCCCTTGCCTTCCCCCAATACCAGATGCCGAGCAGGCATTTCTTTTCCAGAAAAGCCGTCCCAACCCTGGCCAGCCAAGTGTCATCTAAAATTTCAAGCGCATTGTCTGCATCTGTGTCCGGCAAAGTCCATCTGACCACCGATACATGGACTAGTAAGCAAAGCAAAGGCTGCTATATCTCTGTGACAGCTCACTAGGTGAGTTGGGTGGATGTCTCTGGTGGTAACAGTGGCTCTCAGGCTCGGCTTATGCTCTTCAAAACCGCAGGGATGGTGCAGGGTTCTTTCCTCCATGGGGGGGTGGGGGGGTGGTGGGGGTCCCATCTGTACCATCACGTGCCCATAAGAAACAGCCATTGTTGAAATGAATCTGTCTTGAGCCATTCAACGACACAGGTCAGAATCAGTGGGATGGCTCTTCGCAACGAGACCCGAGCGCTGCTGGGTGAGAACAAGAACCGTGTGCCAGGCAAGTTGGTTTGCCGATAACGGTCAAAATCTCCTGTCCGTCCTTAAGATCGGTAAGCCTGGACACATTTCTTGCCTGGCACAACGTCATGAACCTCATCGTCCAGAAACTTCCTTAAGCGCTACCCGGGTCTGGACTTCCTCTGAGGAGGCTCCGAAGTCTGAGCTCTCACTACTGCCGTTTCGCTACCCCTCCACCCAAGTCTGGCTGTCGTTGCAATTTCAGCTCAGCCTCCCCCGTCAATCGTCTCATTGTTGACGTGGCAACATGCTGGAATTCCACCCTCCACATGCTCCAAGCGATTGTGGCAGCAAGCCAATGCCATGACGCAGTACGAAGTGACACATGGGCCTGACAAGCACGTGCGGTCCCTTTGGGTGTGTGAGCCACTGAGAGTGGAGCAGGTGAAAGAGCTCTGCACCATCCTTGCAGATTTGAAGAAGCCACCCAAAATGGTCAGTGCGGACAATGCCCTTCTCAGCATGAGCATTGTGTGATCTTAGTTCTGGAACGATCGTTGACACTCTGAAACATCAGGTCCCGCATCGACGGAGTAGGAGGCGGACACAGATGCGGACACGGAGTCTTTTCTTCCGGTCAAATCCACAAAGGTCGGACATTTACACAGACTATATTGGTCTTCAATAGTCAGCGGTTGGGTCCATGACTAGGCAAGGCGGCACCTCAGCTCTCATGTACAGCAATTGAGGCAAGTCAGGGCTGTGTCTGAAGCTGTGCCGGAGGAGGAGAGGATGAGGTATTCCTGACACAGACATTAACCGATCTCTGCCTTGGAAAGAGGTGGCCGGATTGAGGCGGAGGAGGAAGATCGGTTTTTCTAATGCCCCTCGACCCAGATGCCTGGGAAATCAGGCTCCATCTCTCACATTAGTGCTTTAATGCTCACATTTCCTCCACATGATCCTCGCCTTAAGGCCATCAAAAAAGAACAACATTTTATTGGGTGGCCACACTCCTCGATCCCCGTTACAAAGCAAACGCAACACTTTCCTTCCCCCACCTAATAAGAAGTAAAAGCAACGAAATGAGACCGTGCTGATTGATCAACTGGAGACATCTGTTGCGTCTGCTTCTCGTTCTTCAAAGGTCACGCTGGAACGTCAGCAACGCGACAGCGGTAGAGTGCCAAGTAGCCGCAGCAGCAAGCATTGTGGCAGAAGCCTAATGGGTAACCTCTGGCAATCCTTATTTACCACCTCACCAACGCATGTAATGCAGGACACACATACAACCACAGAGACCGCCTTAAGATCAGGGGTGCATGACATCCTGCGTCTCAACAGCGATGTTTTTGGAATGTTCCGACCCAATTCACTTCTGGTATCCAAAATGGATGAAAGCCCCTAGCTCGCTCGCCACGCAATAGAGGTGTTGTCCTGCCCAGCAGCCATCCGTCATATCGAGCGACTTCACACAGCCTGGAGGAGTCATTACGACAAACACATCCAGCTTTTCGCACAGATAATGTTGATCGTTTGACTTTCATCAAGATGAATCAGGCATGGATCCTCTATGATGTTTGGCCCCAATTGCCGAGGTCACCGATTAGTTTTCCGATCTCATCTCACAGTCCTCTTCAAACAGAAATGGTCCTCTTGAAAAAAAAAATTAAATGATCATTTCTTACTGCAATTTTTATTCTCAGTTCTCAAAAGGTAATTTTGCTGGTTTTGCGGTGAGGAGACTGTAAATGACACAATTGTACAAGGTTTCATGAAAAAAATGGTATTCCAATTTACTCAACATCATCTTTAAAATATTTCTCACTGTCAATGGTTTTGGGGTCATGGTGCTGTGAGATCAGCTATAATCAAGGTCCGTTGGAACAGAATGTGGCTTCTAAGTGGCATTTCTCCCCTCACATTTTTTTTAACAGTGGCTGAGAAGTCATTTTATACTTTTTGGTCATGCTGCTGTGAAATGCAGCTATACTGCAGGTCCTAATTTTATAAATGTGGTTTCTAACAGACATTTGTTTCTTCACAATTGTCAAGAGTGGCCAAAAGTCATGTTTTGAACATTTGGGGCATTTGGCTGTGAAATACAGCTGGTACTAACTGGTCCTATTTTAAAAAGGTGGTTTCTAACAGACATTTGTTCTTCACAATTGTCAACAGTGGCTGTAGGGTGATGTTTTGAAATTTATGAGGCATGGTGCTGTCAAAAACAGGAATAGGTAGGACACTGTTAATGGACAAATATATGCAAAATGACTTAATTTTGCAAATCTTTAACATAGCTAGCAATCCCTGTAGCAAAAACCCATAAAATTACAATAAAAAAAAAGAGAAACAAAAGACGTGGTGGATTCCATCCTATTTTAACAATGTGTTTTCTACAATTAACTACAAAAAAATTGCAAGTACAAAATAGGCTGTACAGATATTCCTCTAATTGTACAAGGGAGTACAGGAAGACTTGAACAGATTGTAGGTTATTCGAGGACAGGGTGTATGGAGCACATTCGCCAACCCAAGAACAGAGTCAATTTTCCTCCAACACGTTGAGTAAAACAAAGAAAAAGAATGCCAAGAAAAAGGGCAACTGGTATTGGAAAACAGGAGTGTCAACCACCAGCATTTCCAAGTAAAGCTCAATTGGTCCACACTGTGTACTGAGGAAGGCTGGAGGTTTTAACTCACACTTTCACACTCTGCTTCAGCACGACTGTTTTCGTTGCTGCGTCATAAGGGAATTTTTGCCATGTTAATGGATGACGGACGCCAGCCTGGGCTCTTACCGCACTCACTGTAACTCTGGCCCTGCTAGCTGAACCTGCGTGTTAATAGATGACGGACGCCAGCCCTTGCTCTCACCACACCCACTCTAAGTCCGGCCCTGCCAGATGAACCTGCGTGATCCACGTTTACAGCCTCACCCGCCTTGATCAGTAATTTCCTCCAACCCACTTGACAGTATAATGAAGGTTTTTCAAACAGGTCTCGTTGACCTACTGGGGACTACTGTTTCGTTTGCTTGACATTCTAATGTCATGGTGGAACAATGTCACCAGTAGAATGGTAAATAGCTCTAGCAGCAGCAGTATTGGAAAATGAGTTGTTTTTAATATAGTTTATTTCTTATTGCGAAATTTTCTGCTGATGGTCCATAAGGGCCATCAGCCCTGTGCGTGTTTTTGGGTCATGCTGCATTACAGGATATGATTAGTCAATGTCCATTTCACTAAAATACTGCTTCATAGACTACTTTCTTCCTGCACTTTTTAATCTGTGGGTCATGCAGGTTGGAGGGTCATGCTGGGGTCCAGGAAAGGTATAGTCAATGTCCAGTTCAACTAAAATGGTGGTTCAAATACTCCTTTTTCTGGCACTTTTTAATCTGTGAGTCATGCAGGTTTGGGGCTCATGCTGTGGCCCAAGACAGGTATAGTCAATGTCCAGTTCAACTAAAATGGTGGTTGAAAGACTTCTTTTTCTGGCACTTTTTAATCTGTGGGTCAGACAGGTTTAATGGTCATACTGCGGTTAAGGACAGTGATAGTCTATGTCCAGTTCAACTAAAATGGTCGTTCGAAGACTCCTTTTTCCGGGACTTTTTAATCTGTGGGTCAAGTGGGTTTGAGGGTTATGCTGTGGCCCAGGACAATTAAAGTCAATTTCCAGTTCAACTAAAATGGTGGTTCAAATACTCCTTTTTCCGGCACATTTTAATCTGTGGGTCATGCAGGTTTGGGGCTCATGCTGTGGCCCAGGACAGGTATAGTCAAGGTCCAGTTCAACTAACATGGTGGTTGAAAGACTTCTTTTTCTGGCACTTTTTAATCTGTGGGTCAGACAGTTTTAATGGTCATACTGCGGTCCAGGACAGGGATAATCTATGTCCAGTTCAACTAAAATGGTGGTTCAAAGACTCCTTTTTGTGGCACTTTTGAATCTCTGGGTCAAGCGGGTTTGAGGGTTATGCTGTGGCCCAGGACAATATAAGTCAATGTCCAGTTCAACTAAAATGGTGGTTCAAATACTCCTTTTTCCGGCACCTTTTAATCTGTGGGTCTTTCAGGTTTGGGGCTCAAGCTGTGGTACAGGACAGGTATAGTCAATGTCCAGATCAACTGAAATGGTGGTTCAAATACTCCTTTGCCCGGCACTTTTTAATCTATGGGTCAGACAGGTTTAAGGGTCATGCTGCGGTCCAGGACAGGCATAGTCAATGTCCAGTTAAAGTAAAATGGTGGTTCAAAGACTACTTTTTCCGGCACTTTTTACTCTGTGGGTCAAGCGGGTTTTAGGGTAGAGATGGGCGAATTTCTCAAAAATTCGATTCGGTGACTTCGCCGAATTTCCTGACAAAAATAAATTCGGTCCGTATTACTTCGGGACAAATCGCATTAAAAAACAGCTATTTCCAGGCTGCACAGAGCCTGCAGGGTGCTGTAGAACATTGTGCCATGCTTAAATATGCAGAGGGAGCTTGGTTTGGTCTTCATACAATGTTGTGTTTTAGTATGACACGCACCTGACTGCCGCCGCTCTTAGAATCGCTTCACTATAAAATTCCCTGGGCACTTAAGAGGGCAAAACTGACGAAAAAACTGAAGGGGGAATGTATCCTGATAAAGTCATGGTAGCGACAGCTAGAAAAAAACAAGCTGAGGGCTCAGGTGGCAACATCAGTGACAGAGTGTGGAGGTGACGGCGGTAGCCACAGCAGCATGAGGTCAGAGAGTGGCACAATGACATTCTGGAGGTGGCAAAAACAGGAGTAGGCCAAAGAGTGGCACAATGACACAGTGTGGAGTTGACGGCATCAACAGCAGAAGCAGCATGAGGTCAGACAGTGGCACAATGACATTCTAGAGGTGGCAAAAAAAGGAGTAGGCCACAGAGTGGCACAATGACACAGTGTGTAGGTCATGGCAGCAGCCACAGCAGCAGCATGAGGTCAGAGAGTGGCACAATGACAGAGTGTGTAGGTCACGGCAGCAGCCACAGCAGCAGCATGAGGTCAGACAGTGGCACAAAGACACAGTGTGTAGGTCACGGCAGCAGCAGCATGAGGTCAGACAGTGGCACAATGACATTCTGGAGGTGGCACCAGCAGGAGTAGGCCACAGAGTGGGACAATGACACAGTGTGTAGGTCACGGCAGCAGCCACAGCAGCAGCATGAGGTCAGACAGTGGCACAATGACAGAGTGTGTAGGTCACGGCAGCAGCCACAGCAGCAGCATGAGGTCAGACAGTGGCACAATGACACAGTGTGTAGGTTACGGCAGCAGCCACAGCAGCAGCATGAGGTCAGACAGTGGCACAATGACATTCTGGAGGTGGCAAAACAGGAGTAGGCCACAGAGTGGCACAATGACATAGAGTGGAGGTCACAACAGCAGCCACAGCAGCACCATGGGGTCAGGCAGTGGCACAATCACATTCTGGAGGTGGCAAAAAAGTAGTAGGCCACAGAGTGGCACAATGACATAGTGTGGAGGGCACGGCAGCAGCAGCATAAGGTCAGGCAGTGGCACATTGACATTCTGGAGGTGGCAATACAGGAGTAGGCCACAGTGTGGCACAATGACAGAGAGTGGAGGTCACGGTAGCAGCAGCATGAGGTCAGGCAGTGGCACAATGACATTCTGGAGGTGGCAAAACAGTAGTAGGCCACAGACTGGCACAATGACAGAGAGTGGAGGGCACGGCAACAGCAGCATGAGGTCAGGCAGTGGCACAATGACACAATGACACAGTGTGTAGGTGACCGCAGCAGCACCATCAGCAGCAGCAGCATGAGGTCAGAGTGGGGCACAATGACTCAGAGTGGATGTCACGGCACCAGCAACAGCAGCAGCAGCATGAGGTCATAGAGTGGCACAATGACAGACTGTTGAGGTGGGTGGCAATACCAGTCCCTACCAGTCGTGGTAGGCAGATGGAGAAACTGTCAGCAGATGTGTGGCATCAGGCGGGTGGTGGCATCAGAATAGTGGCTGAGGCAAGTAGTTTGAACCCAGACTGACGCCTAAGGCATTGGTGACAAAGGGCAGTCTTGACAAAGGGCAGTCGTTCCACATTTCCCGTGGACAAGCGGGTTCTCCTTGGGGTAACGATGGCCCCCGCCGCACTGAACACACGCTCTTATGCCAAACTACTGGCGGGGCAGGACAGATTCTCCACTGCAAACTCGGTAAGTTGTGGCCACACATCCAGTTTGGCTACCCAGTAGTCCAGCGGATCTTCTAACTGGGGTGGCAGAGAGCTGTCCATGTAGGCCACCACCTGTTGGTTCAGGGACTACTCCAGGTCCTGCTGCTGCTGCTGGCGACTACCCTCCTCACTAGGCGGTTGAAGGAAGCTGCTCATCAGTGACTCCAGACTTAGGTTGCTGCTGATGGAGCTGGTACTGCTCCTACCACCCCACCTTCCCCCAGCAGCTGCGGCAGTAGTACGTGAGCGCTGAGGAACCCCCCCGGTCAGACCTGTCAGAGGAGGGACGATGCCGCACATAGGCAGTGGCCAACTGACTACGGAGGATTTCCCTATAGTATTTGAGTTTGTCCTCCGTCTCAATAGCTGGGAATAAGGCTCCCATTTTGGACCGGTAGTGTGGGTCCAATAGGGTGGAGAGCCAGAAGTCATCCCTCTGCCGGAGGCGGACTATTTGGCTGTCACTAGCCAGGCAAATCAGCATGCTGCGGGCCATCTGCACAAGTGACTCCGAGGGGCTCCCTGCCTCCATCTCCACTGTATTCCTCATCTCCATCCGCCTCCTCCAGCTGCTCCTGCTCCTCCTCTCTTGTCACCTGTGTAGAAAATCCACTCATTTCACCAGACAATGCTTTTGCTCCAATGTCCTCCTCCTCCTCCTCCTCCATTTCAGTCCCCACCGGACTCATGTGGCCACGAGATGTAGTCGCCACGTCTCTAGTCCCCTGCTCAGACATATTTTTAAGCATCTGTTCCAGGACATGAAGCAGTGGAATGACGTTATTCATCCCGTTGTCCTGTCGACTGACAAATAACGTGGCCTCGTCGAATGGTCTCAACAAACGGCAGGTGTCACGCATGAGCTGTCACTGGCTGACATCAAAGTTACATAGGGGAGTACTCCTGTCAGCCTGGAACATCAAAAAATCGTTAATGGCCTTTCTCTGTTCATACAGTCGGTCCAACATGTGCAGGCTGGAATTCCAACGGGTGGAAACATCGCATATCAGAGTGTGTTGGGGGAGGCCGTTCTGCCGTTCCAACTCGAGAAGGGTGTTCCTGGCTTTGTAGGAATGGATGAAGTGCATGCACAGTTTCCCGGCCATTTTCAGAACCTTCTGAATATCGGTGGAAGACTTCAGGAACCTTTTCACAACCAGATTGAACACGTGCGCCATGCAGGGCGCATGGACCATCCCTCCTCGGTGCAGCGCGGACACCATGTTCCTCCCATTGTCCGTCACCATGGTTCCGATTTGCAGTTGGCTCGGAGAAAGCCACACATCGATTTCTTGCTGCATGACGCGGAGCAGTTCCTCCCCTGTGTGACTTCGTTTGCCGAGGCAAGCCAGGTGTAGAACTGCGTGACACCGCTGTGCCCTACACATGTGGTATGATGGAGCAGTACTTGTGGAGGCTGAGATGGTGGTGGTGGTGGAGGAGGAGGAGGCGGACATTGGCGCAGGAGCCGCAGTTTGACAACGTGGAGGAGAAAGCAGCGTCTCCTGTCCAAGTTGTTGGTGTGCCTGGGCAGGAAGCACATTCACCCAGTGGGCCGTAAAGGACATGTACTGGCCCTGACCGTAGTTACAGCTCCAGACGTCCGCGCTGCCGTGCACCTTGGAACAAACCGAAAAGCTCAAGGACTGGCCCACCTTCTGTTCTACATACTTATGGTACTGCCTTTTTGGAAAATAAATTATGGCTTGGAACTCTCCATCTCGGCTCGGCACAAGTCATTAGCTCTCTGAATGTTGCAGAGTCCACCATTTGGAAAGGGAGGGACTGCAGTACCAACAACTTGGACAGGAGCACGGTCAGCTGCTGCACCTTAGGATGGTTGGACGCATACTGTTGTCTCTTTGCAATCGCCTCGCTGAACGACTGCTGGCGCCATGAGTAGCGAGGAGCAGGAGCATCTGGACCGGGAGATGATGTCAAAGAGAAACAGCTCCCTTCTGCAGAGGTGGTGGAGCCTTGACTGGCTGCAATGGCATGCGTGCCACTGGCTGCTGCTGCTGCGGCGGCAGGATGGACCACCACATCTGAGCCACGTTTCTCCCAGGCCACCGGATGGTGACGCTGCATGTGTTGACGCAGGGCCATGGTGCCAATGTTAGCTCCCTGGCCACACTTCACTTTCTGCCCACAGATTCTACATATACCCATATTCGGCTCCTCCGGTGTCTTAGCAAAGAACTGCCACACCGCTGAGTAGCTGATTTTACCGCCAACGCTCAGCACTGAGTGAATACTACTGCCGCTGCCTCGCTGAGCCCCTGTGCCGCTACTTTCTTGGACCTGCGAAGCGGGTTTTCTACCCCGTGGCCGCTTGGCTCCCGACCTCACACTGCTGCTACCCTGCTGACTAACGGCCACACAACCCACTTGCTGGCTGCGCCGCTGCCTGACGCGCAAGCTGACGCCCTCTTCTCCTGACGATGATGAAGCCCTTGCTTCACCCGGCTCCCAAGTGCGGTCGGCTACATCATCATCATCAATTTGTGTTTCATTGTCACTGCTGTGCTCATCACCGGTCTTGGTATGCCGAGGCTGCCCCCTCACAACATGACCTCCCATGCCACTCTCCACATCTATACTTTGCCGCCTACTGCAAGAAGCAGGGGATATTGGCCCCATTTCTTCGCTGCCAAGTAGCTGCTGACTGCCCTCCTCAAATTGTTCATCCTCGCTATATAGTGGCGCTGAGCCCAGACCACATAGTAGATCTCTGACTGAGGGAACCGGATGGGACAGAGGCGGGTTGAGGACAGGTGAGGGCCGCTGACCCGCTCCTGGGCCATGCCAACTAAGAGTTGTGTCTGACGTTCCCACCGACTCTTGGCTGGGGTTGTCAGATGTCATCTGGGAGGAAGTGGATGACCTAGTCAACCAATCAAGAACCCTTGGGTTGCTAGTCAGCACACGGCCGCTAGATGACACCAGCAGTTGTGGCCTCACCGAGTGACCCCTGCTGCGACGTCCCCTTGCTGTGCTGCGACCTGGGCCTGCTCCAGGAATGTTTGTGCCACTGCCACTCGCAGGTGAAGAGCCTGTCACCTCTCTGTCTGACATACTGTTTGTTCTAAAATGTACAGACACTGTTTGATGAAGATATCTGTATATGATAAATACACACCCTGTATTTGACTCCAAATGAACCCACTAACAAGCTTGGGTAACCCTTGGACATAAACTGCGCTCCACAAATGGCCAGGAAAAATTGACTTGTATGTGCCGTTTAAAAACTCTGTGTATTTTACTGAATGTAAAAGCACAAACAGGCTTAATTAACCTTCGGTTATGAATTATGCTACAGAATTTCTTCTGTGGCGGTGAAAAAGAAACTTTCTTTTACTGAGTACAACTACACAAAAATACTTAGTTAACCCTTGGATGTAAACTGCGCAAAAGAATTGAGCAGCCACAAACTACTAGCTTTGTAGCGTGTTACAATGGCGTGTTTTTTACGCTACACAACAAGAGAAAAAATTGTAATTAACCTTCGCTTGTGAATTATGCTACAGGAAAATTTTATTTTTTGGCGGTGAAAAAGACGGTTTATTTTTGTCACCACAGCAGAAAAACAACGCTTAATTAACCCTTGGATGTAAATTGCTTAAAAGAATTGAACAGCCACAAACTACTAGCTTTGTAGCGTGTTACAATGGCGTATTTTTTACGCTACACAACAAGAGAAAAAATTGTAATTAACCTTCACTTGTGAATTATGCTACAGGAAAATTGTATTTTTTGGTGGTGAAAAAGACAGTTTCTTGGAGTCACCACAGCAGAAAAGCAACGCTTAATTAACCCCTGGATGTAAATTGCACAAAAGAATTGAGCAGCCAAAAATGAAGTGGTATTTGTATTGTAAAAACGCTGTTTCTTTAAATGAATACAACAGGAACTGGCTTAGATCCCCCTTGGATATTCAATGTGCTGTGAGCAGATAGCATTAAAATGTATATGCAGCTGCAGTGGATGCCCACTGGACTTCAGTTTCAATACCCCAAAAAATCAGAAATAGAACATTAAGAGAAGCAGTCTCTGAGACAAACTGAGACACCCCACAAAAATCTCTGTATAAAAATCAGTTCTTCAGTAAGAGCTGTCACAATCAGCTGCAGCAGCACCTTCCCTGATCAGTACAGTGAGAGGAGTGTGAGCTCCCAGCGTCGCGCCCGGACTTATATAGTGCGGTGACGTCACAGAATCCCGCCGGTCTCTGATTGGCTTCATCTCTGCACATGTCATGCAGGCTATGCCCTTCTTCCTCCCAGACTTCTTTGCCCCATGTAACGCCATGTGCTCGCAGCCATTTTATCAATGAAAAGCACACTTCGTTCACCCGAAGTCCCCCAGATTTCGACTTCGTTCAGAACCGAAGTTTTCCTGAAATTCTAAACAAATTCCACTTCGTTAGAATCAATTCGCCCATCTCTATTTGAGGGTCATGCTGTGGCCCAGGACAGGTATAGTCAATATCCAGTTCAACTAAAATGGTGGTTCAAAGACTCCTTTTTCCAGCACTTTTAATCTGTGTGTCAAGCGGGTTTAAGGGTCATGCTGTGGCCCAGGACAGGTATAGTGAATGTTCAGTTCAACTAAAATGGTGGTTCAAATACTGCCTTCTGGCACTTTTTAATTTGTGGGTCATGCTGTGGTACAGGACAGGGATAGTAAATATTGTGTGACTATTTTTCTGTGATTCTTGTTGCCTAATTGTCTTGCCTAAGAATTAACACGTATCCAGATGTGGATCTTAATTCCACCTTCTCCAGCACTGTTTGGGTGTAAGAATGAAGGTGTTGTTCCTCTCCCATAGACTTTAATGGTCATCGGCGATAATCTGTTATCGACTATCGGAAATCGTCATGATAATTGCCGATATCGACTATCGAATCGATAATGATAGTTGACACAATCGCTCATCACTAGTTAGGAATCAGTCCAGAACTACACGGGAGGACATGGTCACTGGAATAGAGCTGGGACCACAGTGTCAAAGATTACTGTTAGCAACACATCAAGCCGAGATGAAACTCAATTTAGCCCAGGGACAGCCCCGAAACCTGAAAGATCTGGAGAAGATGTTTATGGAGAAGTGGGCCAAGATCCCTGTTGCAGTGTGTGCAAACTTAGTCAAGAACTACAGGAAACATCTGACCTCTGTAATTGCAAACAAAGGTTTCTGCACCAACAATTAAGTTCTGTTTTTCTATTGTATCAACTACCTATTTCATGCAATACAATGCAAATTAATTATTTAAATTCAAACAATGTAATTTTCTGGATTTCTTTTTTACATTATGTCTCAAAGTTCACAGTTCAAGTGAACCTACAATAACAATTACAGACCTTTCAATTCTTTGCAAAATTGGCAATGTATCAAATACTCATTTTCCCCACTGTATTTAAAAAGATTTTTTATTTTTAAAGTTTAAAAATAAAAAATCTTTTTAAATATCTTTGCTAGATATTTGAAGTATAAGTATTCATTTAAGGGTTCTTATTTTACAGTGAGTAAAATAATAATGACTCTTAAGGTAGTAAAAAGCCACAAAAGTCTAAATGTGTCTACCACAAAAATTCAGTTGAAGACTCAGATTTTCCAATACCTTGAACTGGAATGAAAATTACAGAACATGTCCAGTCTGATTCTTGGAGAAATTCTGGGTGACCTGATAGCAAGCACTTTTGGAATCTACTGGTGGCAATACCCTTGCAACGTACTTCACAATTTACACTCACTTTCCAAGCAAGTTTTGCTTGGCAGTGGTCTGTACTTTAGATGCTGAATAGGGATGAGTGATATTATCGACAAAAGTTGAAATCGGAACTTTTTTTGGCTTATCGGAAATTTCCGATCACGCAATAGTTTAGGTGACAATCTTACAGAAAATCTAATACTATCGCGCCATTTTCAGCATTTGCTGTCATTTTGGCGGCCAGCCAATGAGCTCCGAGAATAGAGAGGGGTGAGGAGGATGTACAACTAACCACTTTGCGGTGTATGGATCTCATTGGCTGCAAAAATCATGTGACTCGTTTTATCTATGCAACTGCATTTCCTGTTTGAACTCATTCTCTGTCTATAACACTTCACAGCAGGACGTGTATGTCTGTGTTTAAACCAATAGCTGTTCTGACAGCTCTGAGAGATAGTCTCTTCTAATACAAGAAAACATCCACCTGCCTACAGCTAAGAATAGAGTTAGATTAGAGAATTTCCCTTCTTATTTAGTTAGAGAAAGCTTTAAGGATATCTACTGGTGTGTGCAGCTGCGCGGGGATGAGGGGTGCGGCTGCGGGGGGGGGGAGATGGCTGCAGGGGGGGAGGTGGCAGGAGGAGAGGCATTTGAAAGGAAGATATTTTGTAGCTCAGTGTTTTCTGTGATCTTCAATTGAAAAAGCACTGTTTTTTAACCACTTTTTTGGCCAGCAGACCTCTGATAGGAGATGAAATTGTCCCTGTTTTTTTCAGTTCTATTGCAATCACTGCGTGTCATCTCTATAACTTTTAAATAGTTTTATTGAAGTCCGTGCGTCTATATGCCACAAAGAACTCAGTTGTACGCAAATTGTGTTATACATATATGATAGTAAATTACGCCTGTTGTCAGTGGTGTGAAGGCCGCAATATTAATCCATATAAAATTGAAATACTCTTATTGCAGTCCATGCGTCTGTTTGGCGCAGAGAGCTCAGTTGTACGCATATTGTGTTATACACATTTGATAGTAAATTACGCCAGTTGTCAGTGGTACGAAGGACGCCATATTAATCCATATAACATTTAAATACTTCGATTTCACTCAGTGGGTCTCAGTTTGGTGCTAATCGTGCATTTGTACGATAGTTTGTCGAAAAATATCAACTGCTAGTCCTACTGGGCAGTTGTAAATCTCAGAGACTGGAGGAAGAACACTGTTGATTTTGTGTTTCGGTTCTTCCACCAGGCCGCATTTCACAGATATTTGATAGAAACAATTCTGCTTCTAATCCTAGTTGGCTGTTGGCAATTAGAGGGATTTAAGAATAGCTGTGATTTGTGAATTTTTATCTTTCTAAACATGGAGCGAACTGCAGGTGGTAAGCGATCAAAGAGGGGTATAGGACATGGAGGTAGAGGTACGAGAGAAGGTGCTCCTTCTACTGCTGCAGACAACACGCAAGCTAGCACATCGTCAGTTGCAGGACCGTCAGGCCTGTCAACGCTGGGTCGGTGCCCTGTGAATCTCAGTAACGAACAGCATCGTCAATCTGTTCTTCAGTGGTTAATGCAACCTGCATCCTACCTCCTCGTCCTCCCAGTCTTGGCCACAAATGTCGTCGTCATCATCGTCAGCATCCGTCCAACATGAAGCGAAGGCAGCCCAAATGTCAACTTATGTATCAACCACTGTGGATAATCCATTTTCTGAAGACCTCTTTGATGACAAAATGAGGTTGGCATCAGAAGGCATTTCAAAAGATCAAGAGGCCAAAGAGGATGATTTTATCTGCTCTGATGCCCAATCGCTGATGCCATCAGATGGTCATGCAGATTTAAGGGTCATGCTGCGGTCTAGGACAGGTATCATCAATATCCAGTTCAACTAAAATGGTGGTTCAAATAATACTGCCTTCTGGCACTTTTTAATTTGTGGGTCATGCAGGTTTAAGGGTCATGCTCTGGTACAAGACAGGAATAGTAAAAAGTCTGTCAGTTTTTTTCTGTGACTCTTGTTGCCTAATTGTCTTGCCTAAGATGTAGCACGTATCCAGTTTACTGTTGTGGATGTTAATTCCAGCTTCTCCACCCCCAGTTTGGGTGTAGGAATGAAGCTATTGTTCCTCTCCCATAGACTTTAATGGTCATCGGCGATAATCTGTTATCGACTATCGTCATGATTAGTGTTGAGCAATTATTATCGACAAAGTTGAAATCGGCAAGGGTTTTATGGTGATCGAAAGTTTTAGATCATGCGATAATTAAGGCTAAAATCTGTGCATCATCTATTAAGTTCGCGCCTTTTTCGGCGCTTCCTGTAATGTTGGCGGCCAGCACATCAGAGGTCAGAATAGAGCAGGGTGAGATGTGTGTGCGACGTCATGACTGGGATGTGTATGGTTGCGATTGGCTGGAAAATCACATGACCTCGTTTTACATAGAACAGCGTTTCCTGTTCAGCCTCAGTGTCTCTCAGCGTCTCATAGGAGTAGGACGTGCGCTCTGCCTGTGGCCAAACAGCTCAGCGAAATTATTCTATTTCTGCACAGAGAAACCTCTACTATTAGCTGTGATTCTTACAATTTAGTTAGATTAGAGATTGGAAGATTTTATGTAGTTGGAGAGAATTTTTAAAAGAGCATCTACCGCTGTAAGTCACAGGGGGAGGGGGGGGGGGGGGGGGGCCCCGCGGGCGAACACAGACAAGCTCTATAAAGAACACTGGATAAAGTTCACCAAGACTTAGTGTAGACATTGCACTGCAATATATTTTATTATTAACAGTTTGTATTGAAATATTTCCTGGATATTGGGCAGCCTGAACTTATTTTCAGGATACACATCATTTCTAGTAATTGCAGGTCTCTGTGTTAGGTGCAAAAATCCACTTTTATTTTCAGTTATACATTTCGATAGGTGTTCATTTTCAATTTTACCCATTCCCTTTGTTCATATATCCACCTTGCACTTAAATCTGAAAACAGAAAATTTTATAGTCACCACAGGTGAATTGAAAGGTGCAAAAATACCGTGTATTATACGAAAACATAACAGATACGTGTTTTTTGACTTTGGCACACTACAGCTTTGTTCATTGACGCAGCTTGCACGTAAATCTGAAAACAGCAATTTTATAGTCACCACAGGTGAATTGAAAGGTGCAAAAAATACATTTTATTATCGAACACATTTCAGATACGTGTTTTTTGACTTTGGGCGCACTACAGCTTTGTTCATTGACGCAGCTTGCAGGGTAAATTTTAAAAAACAGCAATTTTATAGTCACCACAGGTGAATTGAAAGGTGCCAAAAAATACAGTGTATTATATTGAAAACATAAACAGATACGTGTTTTTTGATTTTGGCGCACTACAGCTTTTGTTCATTGACGCAGCTTGCACGTAAATCTGAAAACAGAAATTTTTTAAATAGTCACCACAGGTGAATTGAAAGGTGCAAAAAATACATTTTATTATCGAATACATTTTCAGATACGTGTTTTTGGACTATGGGCACTACAGCTTTGTTCATTACGCAGCTTGAACGTCACATCTTATTATACAGCAATTTATAGTCCCCACAGGTGAATTGAAAGTGCAAAAAAATTACCGGGTATTATACGAAACATAAATGATATTGTTTTTTGCTTTGGCGCACTCTACAGCTTTGCTCTTGACGCAGCTTGCACGTAAAATCTGAAACAGGCAATTTTATAGTCACACAGGTGATTGACGTTGCAAAAACATACATTTTATTATCAGAATACATTTCAGATTACGTGTTTTTTTTTTGACTTTGGCGCACTACTGCTTTGTTCATTGACGGCAGCTTGCACGGGTAATCGTAAAACGCAATTTTCATAGTCACCACAGGTGAAGTTGAAAGTGCAAAAAATACATTTTTATTTCCGAATACATTCTCAGATACGTGTTTTTTTGACTATGGCGCATCACAGCTTGTTCATTGACGAGCTTGCACAGGTCAATCTTAAAACAGCAAATTTTATAGTTCCCCACATGGTGAATTGAAAGGTGCAAATATAAATACCGTGTATTTATACGAAAACATAACAGATTACTTGTTTTTGACTTTGGCGCACTACAGCTTTGTTCATTGATGCAGCTTGCACGGTAAATCTTAAAACAGCAATTTTATCGTCACACAGGTGACGTGAAAGCGTGCAAAAAATACATTTATTATCGAATACATTTCAGATACGTGTTTTATTGACTTTGGCCGCATACTAAGCTTTTGTCATTGAGCAGCTTGCACGTAAATATTAAAACAGCAAATTTTATTGTCTACCACAGGTGAACTATTTAAAGGAGCAAATTAAATACCTGTATTATAGAAAACAATAACAGTGATACGTGTTTTTTGACTTTGGCACCCCCCACCCCCTCTAAGCTTTATTCTTTGACGCAGCTTGCCACGTAAATCTTAAAACTAGCAATTTTTAGTCACCACAGGTGATTGAAAGGTGCAAAAATCCTGCTGTATTATACGAAAAAAACATAACAGGATACGTGTTTTTTTGACTTTTGGCGCATCAGCTTTGTTCATTGACGCAGTTTGCACGTATATCTGAAAAACAAGCAATTTTATAGTCACCACAGGTGAATTGAAAGGTGCAAAAAAAATACGTGTATTTAGACAACATAAACAGATACATGTTTTTTTGCACTTTTGCCCAGTCCAGATTTGTTGATAGAGACACCTTGCAGTTAAATTTGAATCCAGCAATTTTGTTTTGATTAGAGTGATTTGATAATAGCTGTGATTTGCCGTCTTTTAATTAGAGACCTTTCCAAAACTATTCCATACCTTCTCAAATTTTTTATATTTTGAACATGGAGCGAAATGCAGATGGTAAGCGTGCAAAGAGGGGGGTAGCACATGGAGGTAGAGGAACGAGAGAAGGTGCCTCCTTCCTGTGCATGGCGACAATCACGCATGCCAATGGATCGTCAGTTTGGCAGGACCATCAGGCCTGTCCACGCTGGGTCAGGGCCCTGTGATTCAGTAAGAACAGCGTCGCCAATCTGTCCTCAGTGGTTAAATGCAACCTGCATCCAGCAGTCTTACCTCCTCGTCTCCCAGTACGGCCACAAATGTCGTTCATCATGGCATCATCAGAATCCGTCCAACAAAGAAGCAGCCCAAATGTCAAACTCGTGTACCACCATGTGGGATTATACATTGTATGAAGAACTCTTTGATGACAAAATGCGTTGGGTCAGAAAAGGCATGTGTTAAAAGATCCAAGAGGGTGAATTTAGTCTGCTCTGACGCCGGTTACTGATGCCATCACGAGGGAGGTGAAGGAAGCCGGTCTATCGGCAAAAATCCAGGGCGGTCGCAACGCCTTGACAGGCCCTTTGCTTTGATGAGGCCCGCAGCTTCTGGATGCAGAAGTCAGGACGACCAAGTCACTGTGTTGATGATGATGATGATGACGACATTGCGGATCCATCGATGGTCTTTTCCGACGAATTTTGCTTGCGAAGCGCTTCATCATGGACGAGGAGGAAGACGTTGGGGTAGTGTCAATAGGGGTCCCGCCCACAAAAAGGAGAGGCGTGTGCAGAAGTCCGCTGATATGATTCCCGCCAGCCACGGTAATCGCAAACCCCGCTCCTCGCTTATCGCCGACAAAAAGGTTCCAGGACCTCTCAGCCTGGGCCTTCTTTGAGCAAGCCTCTGATTCACCCAGCGATGTCATATGTCGCCTTTGCTGTAAATGCATAAGTAGAGGCAATGCATGCATGAGTTGAAATGGAGGGAACACTTGGCCAAAAAAGGCCAGACCGACGCCAGGCCTCCAACCACTGTCACACTCTCTTTCTCCGCCTCCTCCCCCTCCTACACACCACCAAGCGTTCCTCAGCTGCCCATGTCTCTCTGAGTCATGATCAGGGATCAGCCTCGCTTCAGCCTCCACCAGTCGCCCAAGTACCACCAGCACCACCAGAGACCCATACTACCCCTTCTCCTTCCGCCAGTTTGACGGACCTGCACGCCGTAACATGTGGGCCAGTCTAGCAGCCAGCCTTCTGGTCTTCCAGGTTTTGGGAGCAGAAGAACCACTTTAACCAAACCATCCCAAAGCCAAAAGCATGAATGTCGGCATTGCCGGCTTTTGGCCTGGAATGGTGCCTTTCCGTCTGGTGGACACAGATGGGTTCAGTCACGTCATGGCCCTTGCTGCCCCAATACCAGATGCCGAGCAGGCATTTCTTTGCAGAAAAGCCTGTCCCTGCCCTGGCAGCCACGGGTCATCTAAAATTTCAAGCGTGTTGTCTGTATCTGTGGCGGACTAAGTCCATCTGACCACCCGACAATAGATTAGTAAGCACGGCCAACGGGCCGCTATATCTCTGTAAACAGCTCACTGGGGTGAGCTGGGGTGGAATGTTCTCTGGGGGTGACGGTGGGCTCTCATGCTCGGGCGGCACGCTCTTCCAAAACCGCAGGGATGGTGAGGGCTCTATCCCCAGGTCCTCTGGTGGCATCACGTGCCCAGAGATAACCAAGCCGTTTTTGAAATTAATCTTTCTTGGATACCGTCCCCCACAGGTCAAAGAGCTGTGGACGCTATCCGCAACGACGACCGAGCGGATGGTGGGTTGACAAGAACCTTGTGCCAGGTAAGGTGGTGTGCGGATAACGGGCGATATCTGTGGCCGCCCTTAAGATCGGTAGGCTGGAGCACATCCTTGCTTGGCACATGTCATGAACCTTGTCGTCCAGAATTTATAAAGTGCTACCGGGTCTGGACTGCCTGCTGAGGAACGGCTCGAAGTCTATGTTGCACTTCCGGTTCGCACCTGCTTTCGTCCGCCTGGCTGAGTTGCAGCGTCAGCTCGGCCACCCGTCAACCGTCTCATTGTTGGACGTGGCAACACGGCAGGTATTCCACATCAACATGCTCAGCGATTGTTACCGGCCAGCAGCGGCAATGCCTTTACGCAGTGAGTACGAATGACAATGCCTGACAAGCAGCAGTGCGGACATTCGGGGGGTGTTGAAGCACCGAGAGTGGAGGCAGGGGAATGAGCTCTGCACCATCCATTGCAGTTTTGAAGAAGCCAACCAAAATGGTCATTGCGGGACCAATGCTCTTGTCAGCATGAGCATTAGTCTGGTGATCTTAGTTATGGAACAATCGTTGGACACTCTGAGAAACAACAGGTCCCGCAGCGAACGGAGGAGGGACGGACACAGATGCGGTCTCGGAGCCTTTTCGTCCGTCAAATCCACAAGGCCCGGACAGTTTCACAATTTATCGGTCTTCATTAGGCAGTGTTCGTTGTCAGAGCTAGTGCATAGGTGTGCGCATCAGCTCTCAGGGTGACATCATCTCAGGCAAGGTCAGGGCTGTGTTTGAAGCTGTGCCGAGGAAGCGGAAGGTGGAGGTATTCCTAGACACGACGTTACCGACTGTCCGTTGCCTTGGAAAGAGTCTGGCAGCGAATTTGAGGCGGAGGGAGGAAGATGAGGAAGATCAGTTTGCTAGGTCCCTCGACCCTGAGGCTTGGGAAATCAAGGCACCTTCTCTAATGAGTGCTGGATCTCATTTCCTATCCTACATGATCCTCGCATTAGGCCATCAAATGAACAAAGTTACTGGGTGGCCACCCTCCTGGATCCCCGGTACAAAAACAAAACTCAGCACTTTCCTTCCACCACCCAAATAGAAAGTAATATGCAGGAAATGGATGACCTTGCTGATTGATCATACTGGATACATCTGTTGCGTCTGCTTCACGTTCTTCAAATGTCACGGTGGAATCAACGCCAGCGACGTGAACAGCAGTAGAGTGCCAAGTAGCTGTAGCGGCAGCAAGCAGCAAAGGTGGCCGAAGCCTAATGGTGTGACCTCTGCAATCTTTATTTTACCACCTTCACCAATCGCATGCAATGCAGGGCACACATTAATAACACAGAGACCCAGCTTAAGATCATGGTGCACGACTATTCTGCGTCTCAAACACCGGATGTTTTTGTATGTGGTTTTTCCGGACCCCAATAGGACTTCTGGGTATCAAAATGGACGAATAACACCCGAGCTGGCTCGCCACGCCATAGAAGGGTTGTCCTGCCCAGCAGCAGCGGTCAATATCTGAAGCGGGACCTTACAGCAACAGCCGGAGGAGTCATTTCAGACAATCGAATCCGGATTTCCCACAGGATAATGTGGAAGTTTGACTTTCATCAAGATTGAATCAGGATGGATCTCTGGATGATGTTGTGGGCCCCCAATTGCGAGGTCACCGATTAGTTGCTGGTCATTTCACATTACTATCCAAACAGAAATGGTCCTCTTGAAAAACTTTTTTTTTAAAATGATCATTTCTTCTGCAGATTTTTATTCTCAGTCCCAAAACAGTTCATTTTGCTGGTTTTGCTGTGAGGAGACTGTAAAAGACACCAAGGTTTAATGCCAAAAAAACCCAAATATTCCATTTACCCCCCTTCATTTTAGAATTTTTTCGCATTGCCCAATGGTTTTGGGGTTCATTTTTGCCTAAACCAATTTTTAACATGGCTGAGAAGTCTTATTTAATTTTTTTGGGGGTCAATTTGCGGGTGAAACAGCAATAATTAGGGGTTTTTGGGAACAAAAATGTGGTTTTTAAGGGGCATTTCTCCCCCCAAATTTTTAACAGTGGTTTGAGAAGTCATTTTTATAAATTTTTTTTGGGGGTCATTTTGTTTGGTGAGTTTACAGAAATTTAATTATGGTCCTTTGGGCCCAAAAAATGTGGTTTTTAAAATGGCATTTCTCCCCCCAAAATTTTTTAAACAGTGGCTGAAAAGTCAAAATTTATAATTTTTTTGGGGGCCCAAGGGTTGCTGTGAGATAAAGCTATAACCCAGGGCCCTTTTTGGAACAAAAAAGGGGGCTTCTAAGGGGCTTTTCCCCTCCCTTTAAATTTTTAAACAGTGGCTGAGAAGTCTTTTTAAAATTTTTTTGGGCCCATGCGGGCCTTTTTTTTTAAAAATTGAAAGCAATACAACGGGCCCCAATTAAAAAAAGGGGTTTTTTTCTAATAGACATTTGTTTTTAAAAAATTTGCAAAATTTGGCTCATGGGTCATGTTTTTAAATTTTTTTGGGGGAAATTTTGTTGTGCATGAGCTTTTTTACAAACAGGCCCAATTATAAAAAAGTTTTGTTTCTAAAGACATTTTTTTCTTCACAATTGCCCCCCAAAAAGTGGCTAAAGGGGCATTTTTTTGAACTTTTGGGGGCATTTTGCTGTGACTGAAGCTATCCCTACAGGTCCTATTCTAAAAAAATTGTTGTTTCTAACGGACATTTGTTCTTCAAAATTTGTCAAGAGTGGCTAAGGGGTTTTGGGCCCTGTCGGGAAACGGGAAATAGGAAAGGGGGACCTTTTTAATGGGAAAAACATATTGAAAAGGGGGACTTTTTTTTGGCAAGATCGTTAAAACATAGTTTATCAACCCCTTTTTTTTAGAAACCCTTTTAATTTAAAATTAAAAAAAAAGAGAAACAAAGACAGGGGTGGGTTTTCCATCCTTTTAAAAAAAAATGTTTTTTTCTAAAAATTTTAAAACTACAAAAAAACCCTTGCTTTGTAAAAAAATAGTGTTAAAAAAATTCCTCTAAAATTGTAAAAGGGGGGGGTACAGGAAAAACTTGACCAGTTGTATTTATTCAGAGGAAAAATGGAATTTTGGAGACGGACAGAGGCAAAGTACAGAGACCATTTCCTCCAGCACGTTGATTTAAAATGAGAAAAAAGGGCCCCAAGAAAAAGGGCACGGGGTTTGGAACAGGAGCGTTAAACCCCCGGTATTTTCCCTTTTGAACCCTAAATTTGGGTCCGCACTCATTACGGGGGGGCCAAGGGCGTTACCCAGGTCGGGGGATTCAGTTGCTGAGGAAGGCTGGAGTTTTTCACATTTCCGTTTTCCGACTCTGTTTCGGGACGACATTTTTCGGGTTGGCTTTTCGGGGGCTTTTTAAACCCCCGTGTTAAATGATGAAGGGGGGCCCCGCCACCCTTTGGGCCCCTAAAACCGCCCCCAAATGAAACTCCGGCCCCTTGGTCATGCTGTGGCACGGGAAGGGTATAGTCATGTCCGGGTTCCCAACTAAAATGGGGGTTTTGAAAAAACTCCTTTTTTCCGGGCATTTTTTTAATTTTGGGGTCAGACAGGTTTAATGGGTCATACGCGGTCCAGGACGGATAGCCCAAATTGTCCAGTTCAACTAAAATGATGGTTCAAATACTCCTTTTTCTGGCACTTTTTAATCTGTGGGTCAGACAGGTTTAAGGGTCATGCTGCGGTCCAGGACAGGGTTTGTCAATGTCCAGTTCAACTAAAATGGTGGTTGAAAGACTCCTTTTTTCCGGCACTTTTTAATCTGGGGTTCAGACACGTTTAATGGTCATACTGTGGTCCAGGACAGTTCTAGTCAATCTCCAGTTCAACTAAAATGGTGGTTGAAAGACTCCTTTTTCCGGCACTTTTTAATCTGTGGGTCAGACAGGTTTAAGGGTCATGCTGTGGTCCAGGACAGGTTTTGTCAATGTCCAGTTCAACTAAAATGATGGTTGAAAGACTACTTTCTTACGGCACTTTTTAATCTGTGGGTCATGCAGGTTTTTAGGGTCATGCTGCGTTCCAGGACAGGGATATTCAATGTCCAGTTCGAGTAAAATGATGGTTCAAATACTGCCTTCTGGCACTTTTTAATTTGTCGGTGATGCAGGTTTAAGGGTCATGCTGTGGTACAAGACAGGGATAGTGAATGGTCTGTGACTTTTTTTCTGTGGCTTTTATAACCTAAGTGTCTTGCCTAAGATGTAGCAGGTATCCATTTGACTGTTGTGGCTGTTAATTCCAGCTTCTCCAGCCCTGTTTGGGTGTAAGAATGAAGGTGTTGCTCTCCCATAGACTTTAATGGTCATCGGAAATGATCAACTAACGACTATCGAAAACCTTATCGATGGTGGTCGACTATCGACTATCGCCCGATGTCGATAGCCAACGTAATCGCTCAACACTAGTCATGATAATTGACAATATCGACTATCGATCCGATAACGATAGTTGACACACTCATCACTAATACTGACCAACCAAATGTTAAAAGAAAGGAAATGTTTCATTCTGATGTGATTTTCATAACTGAATGTTAAAAGTGTTCCTGATATAATAAAGCTTTGGTTAAACAATATGAAGCCATAAAGGCAGCCATTGATGGTAAGTATAAGAGGAATTATAGGAAAGGAAAGATAAAGCATAAACCTTGCAATAGAAAATCATATTCTATAACAATGTAACCAGAAGTGGGACCAATCATGAAAAGCTATCCATAGTATTAATCACCAGAGGCGTTTTTTTTCACTATGAAATCTGCAAGAACATGCAAATTCAAATACAGTAGCCAAAAGCAACTTTCATATTGACATACGAGTAAAATGAAAAATGTTGCACTTTTTAAAAATGGATTGCATCACCGGAAAATATTAATCTTCATGCATTACAGCATTTAAAGACAAATCAGTAGACTGAAATGGAATAAAACAGATACGTTATTCTATATACAGTACCTCTGTAAAAATATGTGTGTGTGTGTGTATATATATATATATATATATATATATATATATATATATATATATATATATACTGTGGGGATTAGTGGACACAGAGGCAGGCACAAGCGGGTAGCAACAAAAATACAGGGTTTTATTTTTCACCTGCAAAACAAACAGCAGGAATAACATAAAGTCTATTGCAGCAGGCTTACTTCAGCCGTATAACACGCAGCAAAACAAAGGTTAAGTCCAGCATCAAAAGGAAACCAAACATGTACTCCACCGTGTGGCTGGTGAACTCTCTTGGTAGAAGACCCACTGGTCTGTTTCAGGGGTCAGTAGCAGACTCCTCTCTCCTGCTCAGCACCCTCTGGAGAAAAGTGCTTCCAAACACTCTTTAGCATCAGGTTGACTCTCTCACCTGGTCTCTTCCTGCACAGGCTTTAAAGGCCTAGGGATACCGGTAAAGCCTGGACCGGAGGGGTGAACGGCCTCCCACCCACGCTACAGCCGTTCAGAAAAAAGACAGCCCAATAAAGCTGCACAGCAGCTATACTAAAATACACAAACATAAGTAACCTATGGTTACTTATCTATACTGCTGTCTTTTCCCCCACCAAGGTCCGGTTCCTTGGTGGCCCCACTAGTGCAGTTCTCTTGCTGCCATTCTGCTGTTTTGGAAAGGCCGGGATGTCCCACCGGATCGGCCTCTCTGACATCACTGGAACTTCCCTACTATTTGCA
>JAODAL010051577.1:0-26586 GCA_025379985.1 Phyllomedusa bahiana | reverse complement strand
TTGGGCCCACTCCCCCGGAAAAATTTTCAGTTTCCCCATCTCCCTACCCCTTTTTTACCAGGGACGGTTTCAACCCCCCTCAACACCTGTCATTGTGCCACTTTATGACTCTTGCGTGCTGTTGCTGTTCCCCGTGACACCCACACGTGTCATTGTGCCCTGCTGCCCTCTGTGCTGTGTGGCTGCTCCCCAATGTTCCCCCTGTTCTTGTGCCTGCCTGACCCCTGCTGCCCCCCGCCTGCCCTTCCCTCTCGTCTTTGTGCCACTCTTGGTTCCTCCTTTTTGCCACCCCCAAGAATGTCATTGTGCCACTCCTGATCTCCTGCTGCGGGCTGCCGTGCCCTCCACACTGTGTTTGGGTGCCATTTTCCTGTGGGGCCCCTTAATTTTACTGTTTTGCCCCTCCAGAATGTCATTGTGCCACTGCCTGATCTATCTGCTGCGCCGTGACTCCAAACTGTTATTGTGCCACTCTGTGCCTAATCTTTTTTGCGCTTCGAATGCTTGTGCCCTGCCGGGTCTCGCTGCGCGTGACCCCCACACGTTATTGTCCCACCTTTGGCCTAATATGTTTTCCCGCCTCCAAATGTATTGTGCCACTGCCTACTCATGCTGTGCTGTCGTGACCCCACACTGTACCCTTTTTTCCCACTCTGTGGCCTAATATGTTTGCCCCCTCCAGATTTTGTCCCATTGTTTCCTCTTTTGCCCCTAAAAATTCTTTGTGACTCCCTGTTTTCGGTGACCTCCCCCCTTACCCCGTGCCATCGTGGCTTTCTTTTTTGCCCCTCAAATGTCTTGTGCCACTCCTGCCCTCTCTCCCGGGGCCCGGCCCCGGGCCCTCCACACTGTGTATTGTGCCACTCTGTTGGCCCCCCCTATCCCCTTCTTTGCCTTTGGGGCCTCCCCCCAGAATGTATTGTGCCATGCTACTCATACTCGGGGCCGCCGTGACCTCACACTGTTTGATTGGCCATCTGGGCCTAATACTGTTTAGCCCCCTCCAAAAATGTATTGTGCCACTGCCTGATCTCAAAAGCTCCCGTGACCCCACACTGTGTTTTGGGCCCAACCGGGGCCTTATTTTTTTGGCCCCAGAATGTCATTTGCCCGCCTGATCTTTGCTGCGCGTGCCCCAACTGTAATTGTGCCATCTGTGGCCTTCGTTTTGCCCCTTTCCAATTGTCATTGTGCCACTGCCTGCCCTCATACTGCCGCCGTGACCCCCGCTCTCAGTCATTGGACTTGTGGTTCCTCGTTTTTTTTGCCACTCCCAGAATGCATTGGCCATGCCTGCCCTCATGTGTGTGGCTGCCCCCGTAACCTCCACACTCTGTCATAATGTTGCCCCTGAGCTCTCAGCTTTTTTTTTTTCCAGCTTTCGCTGGCTGACTTTATGGGAACTTTCCCCGCTTGAGTTTTTTGGTCAGTTTTGCCCTCTTAGTGCCCAGGGAATTTTAATTGAAGCGATTTAAGGGGGCGGCATCTTGCGTGTCTACAAAAACACAACTTTGATGAAGCCCCAAACCAAGCTCCCTCTGAGTTTAAGCTGGCCAAAACTTCTACCACCCCGGGCTCTGTGCACCGGGAAATAGCTGCTTTTTAACGGTTTTGTGCCAATAATTCGGAACGAAAAAATTTTGTCAGAAAATTCGGGCGAAGTGACCATCAAATTTTTTGAGAAATTCGCCCATCTCTGATATAATGGGTCTTTGTCCCCCATTCTGATTGGTGGTTCTGCCGACCAATGAGAATAGTTTAAAAACAATTTGAATTACTGTTTTTCCCCGCAAATTCCTCTAATTCAATTGCCTATGTAGCGTCGGTCTGGGCGACAAACGCTTTTGTTGGGTTTTTAAAAATGTTATTTGTAAAAAAGGGGGTTCGGCTCTTTATGATAATGTTTTACTTTTTAATTTTAATTTTTTTTTTAAAATACTCTCCGCACGGGCTGAGCCCGAGATTTCTTTCCCCCCACTCTCATAATATAAGGGGGAGAAGTAGTCGCTCTGATTGGCGGGGGATACCCAAGCCCCCCTAGCTCAGCCAATCACCCTTTTTTCTGTCTTTTTACGTTTTTTGTTTTATCCCGCCGTGGATTTGTTTGGTCTAAATTCCCCATAGCTAGATGGGTCTTTGTCGCTCCTTTTCGGGTTGGCAATAATTCCCCATAGGTTTTAATGGGTTCTGTCCCCTATTGTTTGGCCGTTCTGCCGCTGCAATTCGAGGGGGTGTCCATATGGTAGCTGCGCAACCAGTTTTCTACAGAGGTTATCATTCACGACAGGAATGGGGTCCAGTCAATATGCTGAACTCATGCTTTTCTAAGGTGTTAAAGAAAATGAAGGACCCCTTATTATCTAACAGACAGCGGGGCAGTTTTAAAAGGTTTTGTTTTTGGTGCAACTTGGCAGAAAAATGGAGGGACTGTAAACGCAAAGAATCTGGGGTGGTTACCGTCTATGGAAATATGTCGGGAAAACAGGAAAACAAAAAAAATATTCGAGTGGGTCATCGATGCTCCAAAAACGAACCAAACAATACATGATGATTTTTTAACCCTGTTTTTCTGTTAAAAAGAGACACCGAGTTACTTTTCACAGGCCCCTGCGCCCACTGTCCCGGGTCGGCGCGCCCGTCCCCCTGTTCCAGCGGGCCCTCCCGCCGTGGGTTGGGGTCCCGCTCGTATCCCACCCCCCTGCCCCTTTCACTTCCCCGGCCCCCCGCTCCGTTTTTGGGCTCCGTCTCCTGGCGCGTAGTTCTGCCCCCTGGGGCGCCACGCCCCGGCAGTTTAAATTTAAGGGGAGTGCGGGGAAATTGGTTCATTGGGGGCACTGCCCTTTTAGCCGGCCCCCTCCTCCGGCCCTCGCCTGATCTTGGTGTATTTTCCCAGGGGAAAGTTTCCAGAGCTTTCCTGTCTTGCCTTACCGTTTTTAGACTCTTCTTACGTTTACCGTCTACGAACTTCCCGCCTCCCCTGACCTCCTGATTGTCTACCGTCTACGAACCGAGCCACCTGTCTGCCCCTGCCTGTGCGCCCATGGCCCTCCCTGCCTTACTGTACCTCGCACCCTTGGCTGCCCCCCGGCAAGCCCCGCCAGTGTAGGACCTGGTGGTACCCGCCGCAGAAAGGACCCCCCGTTTGGGGGGCTCGGGTTGAATACCGGGTCCCATTGTTTCCATCCCGGGTGGGGGCTTAACCATCGCCTGCGGTGGCCCATTATCCCCCTCCAGACCGTAACAGTGGGATCCGGCCATGGATCCCGCCAAGGTGCCCTACCAGCCTGGCGGATCTGACAACCGTTGTTGCCCCCCCAACCAGCAACTCGGGTAACTGGACAAAAATTACCCCGCTATCTACCATGTTGCGTAACTCGTCGCCTCACAGCAGCGCTATCGCCCTGCAGCTGTTTTTCCCCCCCTTTTCGGTCCCCGCGGTCCCGAGGGGGTAGGGGCCCCTTATCTGTCGCTCCCATCTAAGTTCGAGGAACCCAAATTGCAGGGGGTTCATCGCCCAATTTCTCAAACTGGAGATAATGTCGATCAGTTCCTGTCTGAACGTGCGAAGGTGGATTTTGTGGTTGCCTCCTCCCGGGAAGGGCCCGGCATGGGCTACACCCTGTGGGACAGAAACGATCCATGAGGCGGACTACAGTTGTTTCCCAGTGAGTTCCGCAAAGTCTTGAGGAACCAGACCCTGCAATCCAGCTGAGACAGCCCCCTAAAATTAGCCAGGGGGACCGCCCGTGGAGACTATGGGGTACAATTCCTTATTTGGCCCCTGAACTGTATGGAATGGGCCCCCTCTGTGCGCTACCCTTTAAAAAGGGAAATCTCAAGTGAGTTAAAGGCGTCTTTGGCCGCTAGAGACCCCCCTCTTCCCCCACGACTTGATCCGGTTGAACCCGCATTGACGCCTTACTTGAAAAGGGGGGAAGAACTTCGGCAAGGCGTCAGTCAGCCAAACCTCGCCGGTTTCCTCGCCTGGCACCCGGTGTTCCCCAGGCCTCCTGGCCACAGTCGCCAAACACCCCCGAAGAGCCCTGAGATTGACGGGGGCCTCCTCTGGGCAAAGTTTGGGCCCCGTGTCGGGAAAGGAATTGTGCCTCTACTGGGCAGCCCCGAGCATTTTCAGAGGAATTCCCCAAACTCCCAAACTGGGGGGAAACTTCGCACCCAGGATCTGTGGGAGAGGATTCCTAGGGGCAACCCCCTCCCTCCCACCTTTTGATGCCCTGTGCTGGGGTCGTGTCGAGACTGGCTCATGTTTCAAAATTCCGGTGTTTTGGAATTGGGGCTCCGCCGGGAACTCATAAACCCGTCTTATGAACTACGGCTTTTAGTGGTACGTCTGGAGAAACCGCTTTTCATCCTTCCCCCAGCGGGGGCTGCTCTGACCCGTCCAGTTCGTCACCCGCCCCTGCCCTCCATGTGGGGCGTGCATAAAGAAAAAGTCTCCTTCTACGTGCTGCCCCGCTCCCGTGGTATCCTCCTCGGCTCCCATGGCTGCGGCTCCACTCTCCTATCCTGGGGTGGTCTCTGGAAGTGGGGGATTCGTTGGGTTTTCCAAAAGCGGGGGCGTTGTTTGGTGGCACCCCGCCCCGGTGCTTCCCTGCTCTCGCGCTTTCCCTTCAGGGCCCTTGCCCGGGTGCCGCCCGAAAATCTGGAGGACGCCCATGTGTTCTCTGGAGACAAGCTGAGAGTCTTCCCCGCATCACCTACGATTACCCAAGTTTATCCCGGGGCTCCTCCTCGGGGCCGAGTATACCCATATCGGTTCCCAGACCCAAGCCCATGTCCCGAGTACCCAAGAAATCTCCGGAAGGGGTTCATCCGAAAGTCCTCATCCCGCTGGCGCGGGGTTCTTTTCGTGAAAAAGAAAAGGAGGTACCTTGGGCCCGCATAGATTACGGGGGGCTTTAACAAGACACGGTAAAAGAAAAGTTATCCATTATGTGATACGAACTGTGTTGATACTTGAGGGGGGCCAAGTTTTTTTCAAGTTGGCCTGAGAGGGGCCCCCACAACTTGGTCCAAATCCAAAAGGGGACAAAGGAAGGGGGCCTTCAACACCAGGGGAGGGCACTTTGAGTTCCCGTGATGCCTTGGGCTTGCAATGCTCCCGCCTTTCTTTCGGAGCTATTTAATGACGTCTTCAGGGGCCCTCCTCCTCCCCTGCGTGGGGGTCTACCTTGATGACACCCTGGTGTTCTCTCCTGACCCGAGACCCACCGCAGCTGTTGTAAGTCTGGGGACGTTCGGGAAAACCCCAACCTGTTTTCCCAAAGTGGGGAAGTGTCTCTTCATCAGCTACCCTCCCGTTTTGCGGTACGTCATCTCTGACCAAGGCCTACGGTGGCCCAGCAAAATTTGTCTCCCGGTTGCAGTGGCCAGCCCAGTGGGCTGCGTGCTATCCAGCGATTCGTGGGTTTTCTCCCAATACTATCGCCAGTTCATCCCCTGGGAGGGTTCAAAGCTAAAGTCCCCCTTCTAGGGCCTCTATCCTTGCACGTTGAATTCCACAAAACCTTCCCTTGGAGGTGGATGCTCATCTGTAGGAGCCGGGAGTTTTATGCAAAAAAGGGCCCAGGGGGGAAGACTGAAAAAGTGCGGCCTTTCTGGGATCCCAAAGGGCCCAAGATAGGAAGTTCATCTGGTCCCGACCGCCAGTGCTGCTCCCACTTCCCGGCGCATGAAGATAAAGCGGACAAAAGAAGAATTTCCCCCCCTCCTGTCTTTCCCCGGTGACAAAGGTGTGGCTCTCGTTCGTTAGTCCACCAAAAGTGCCTTTCACAATGGGTCCCCGTTTCCTGGGCCCTTTGAGGTCTCGCCGCACAAACCGGTCTCATAAAATCCGGTCCCCCTACGATGAGATCCCCAATTCATTTAGTCTCTTATTGAAACCCGGGGCCTTAATCATTTTTCCGAAGGCTGTCCCTCCCCCTTGTGGTTGTCCCCCCAAATGTCTTCGGGCAAGGGATTTTTGGGGCATAGGGAACTAGGGGGGGAAAGGATATTTCCCTGGTGGATGGAAGGGGTTCGGTCCGAAGGAGGTTTGGGACCCCGGGGAATTTTAAAACCCGAACCCTATCCAGAAATTTTTTCAGTCCGTAAGAAAGGGGGCCAAGGAGGGGGGGGGGCCCCAAGGGGGGAGGTATGTACGGACGCCCCTGGCCCTGTCCCGGGTCACGGCGCCCGTTGGCCCCTGTTAAAGCGGAGCCCGTCCCTACTTGGGGTTGGGGGTCTGCTTTTGTCCCGGCCCTCCCCAGCTTTTCACTTTACCGGCGGCCCCTGCTCTTTTTTGGCTCCGTCTCCTGGCACGTTGCTCCGCCCCTAGGGGGCCACGCGCGCCGAGGCGTTAATTTTAAAAAGGGGCAATCCCCCGGTAATTGGTTTTTTGCCGGGCACTGTCCTATTTAGTCCCGGACTTCCTGGGGGCCCTCGGGGAACCTTGGTGTATTTTCCCGGTGTAAGTGTTCCTTTGGTTCTTTTTTTGGGGCCTTTTGTGTCCAAAATCTTGCTTACGTTTACTTTCAAAACCTTGCCGTTTTCCCCTGAAACCCCTGATTTTTAAAAGTTACGAACCGGCCCCCTGTCTGCCCTCCTCCCTGCCCAACGCCACGGCCTCCCTGCGTTTACTGACCTCGCCCCCTTGGCCGCCACCGCAGGCAAGCCCTGCCAGTGGTAGTGCCCTGGTGGATACCGCCGCAGCAAGGGACCACCCCGCTTTGGGGGGGGTTGGGAAAAAAGGGTCCCACTTAGATTCCACCCCCTGGTGGGGGGCAAAAGAGGGATCCACCTCCAGCCCGAAACGTTACAGTGCTTAGGTGGTGGGCCCATGCCAGTGTGGCCACAGGGGTGAGAAGGCACATATACTGGGCACAAAAGAAAGGAATTTCCCAATCACGTTATGTAAGCCAAGAAAAATGTATCCAAATGCCCCTTTTGTCAATTCTTGAAGAAAAAGAACAGCTTTGAAAGGAGATCCTGGACAAATCAAAGGGGAAAAACCCTGGACAAGTGTGGGGTGGATTTTTTTTGGCCTCTTACGGCTGGGGGGGAAAGGTCAGTATGTGTACTGCGGGTTTGACACATTTTCAGGGACATTTGTCTTTTTGTCCAACAGCTTCAGTGACCAAGCAATACACTGAAATTAATGACTTTGTTAACCCCTTTTTATGGGACACCCGTTGGGTAAAATTGAAATGGATCTATTTTATGGAAAACAAAAAAGAAGGGCCCGAGGGAAAATGGGTATAATGGGTTTTCCATATCCCCTCTTTTCCGCAAGGGTTGGCATTATTGAACACTGAATGGTTTGCAAAAAACAAAAAAAAAATCTTTACCCAGACAATACACTCAAGGAGGGGATGAGTGTTAGCGCAGGCCAAAAAAACTTTAAATCAGGGTTGGTGGGGGGACAACCCCATTACAAAGAATGATTGGGCGGGGAAAAAAGACACCCCCCTTTCCCCCCCTTGATAGTAACACAGAAAACCTTACTGACCGACCAATACAGATCCCGTCACGCCCCTAAAGCAAGGAATTTGGGATCCTCATGGGGGGGTGGGAGAACAGAAGGAGGGGCCCCATGTAGTCCCTGTTTCCCCACTGGCATCTTACAGTATAAGGTAAAATATTTTATTTTGTTCCGCTTCATCCATGCGAAGGGTTGTGTTTGGGTGGAGGAAAGCCAGGAAGATGTTTTAGGGAATACTGTGTGGAAATTATCCCAGAAATGGGGATGTTAAAAAAAAGGCAAATAGTCGGTGATGTCTTTTTGGTCCCTAGGAGTGAAAGTACAGGTACAGATCCAAGTAATGGAGACAGGTCCCAAAGGTGTGGATACACCCAGTTTAGTGACAAGAAAGGTAAACCCCAGGACAGGGAAATCAAAAACCCAAAGGCGGGGTTAAAACTTATTTGTATTTTAAAGGGCACTAAATTTCCCCTTTTCTATCCCTTTGACCGGCTATTTCCAAATATAACTGAGGAAAAAGATGATGTTGCGATTATTGTGGCCGTGTCGCCATGAAATAATCACGGGGAGGAATTTTCCTCGCATTTGTAGCCCCTGGAACAAACGATTTCCAAAAATGCCGAACCCTCGCAAAGAGGGCCAGTTTAACCAAAATGTTTGGATTTGCTCAATCCCCCTATTTCTTTAAATGATATTTGGCTGTTCCCCGAAAGGGAGGAACTATTTTAAAGAAAAATGGCCCCCCGATTGTTTGCCAACACTATAAGTGTTGGGAGGGGGGTGTCAAAAATTATGTTAAAAGTTTTATCCTTGGTTCAAAAGCCCCGGGGGGTCATGAAATTTTTAAAGGATTTGACCTTAAAGTCTTCATGAAGCCATTTCCCCCCCGGGGAACAGTGTTTCTTTTAATGCTACTGGAGGAAATTTGGGAAAACATCCTCTTACTAAGAAAATTTTAAGTTAGTTTTTTAGTGATCTGGGGACAGTCTTTTTTTGGGGGGCTATTTAATACATCCATTCTGATGAGTCCTGGAAGCTTTTTAATCCTTGTTTAACCCAGTAAATACCTATCAGAGAAAAAGACCTCTATAGTCAACTGTAGTACACTAGGCCCTTTTCTTGTCAACACAGGTGTCCCTTTTGGGGGCCACCATTTTTTTGGTGTGTCCATGAAAACAATACACTAAGTTGTTGCAGGTCAAGCTTTAGCTAACCCTAGGTTCATATTACCACTGGGATATTTTTTGTATGTGGACAAAAGCATAAAATGGTTTTTGGGGGGGGGTGGGGATATGTAAATTGCCGAGTAAAATTTCTGCCAATGGGTGTTTTCAGAAAAAAGAAATCCCCTTAATCAAATTTCCCAAAGGGTTTCATTATTTAAAAGGGGCGCTGTCAAAGCTAAGCATTTCATTCATCTTTCCCTGGGAAAGAAGTTTGGTTTAACCCCATTATTTTTGGGGTTAGAAATGATAATGCTCATCAAAGGAATTTGGGGAGTATTTGATAAATAAACGGAAAATATATTTTTGTTTAAATAACACGGCCATCAATTAATTAAATTTAACACAGTTATAAAAAAGCATCCATGGTATTGTTATTTGATTGAAAGAAGGGGGTTTATGGCAATGGTGGGCCCCTGCTTGCTGCCATTTTGTAGATAATTCAAGTATGTCCCAATTATCCATGATGTCAGCCCGCCAAATATTAAAAGAAAAATTTTAGAAAGGGAAAACCCAAGGGACTGGAACTTAAACTCCCCGGGGGGTTCAGTTGGGGTTTGGGCCTGCCCCAAATGGTTTTTAAAGGGTTTAGTGGGTGGTTGGAGGATTTGAAAAGGGCGTTACACATATTTATTGTTGGCCTCCTTTGTTATATGCATGGTATTTTATAGTGTGTGTTACCAAAAGTCCCAAAAAACTGTGCTGCTTTACCCTTAAAATCTATGAATTATGAATGAAAAGCGTAGGGGTGGGGTAATGGGGAATTTTTTTATTGTCTCATTTCGTACGTATAGAAGTTTCAGATATTGTGTCCTTGCAATTTAATGGCAAGGATTTTGCTGTGTGTGTGTAAATCTGTTGGGTGTATGCTAGTCTACTTAGTCTTTCTTGCTTTACCTTTGTAACCCTTTGTTTCAAATATAAGTATGTCAAAGGGAACTACCCCCATCATGCTCCTAGCATAATGAGCTCAGACCCCTGCTCCAACTTTTCTAAGGATTTCACATCTTCTATGGTCAGCTCAGGAACAGGCCTAAAAGGGCCTCTGTCAGCTAGAAAATCAATATAAAGCACAGTTTATGGCCTTTTAACTAAAGCCCTCTACTGGAATAGCCAGACACATGTGCTTCCTGTGTCCAGACCATCGCTGAATCCTTATCGCTGGGCTATAAGACGTTGTGGACGGGGCTCCCCAAGCAGTGAACTGACCTCATTACATCATCGAAGCTAAGTATAATAAACTCTTTCCTATTTTTTAACCTGTCGTGTTTAGTCTTTCATTATTTAGCATCCTATTATAATAATTTAATATTATAATAAATAGCCTTCTTGGTTACAATGATATGGTACAATACAATATCAATGGAACTAGTGAGGATATATAATGGAGAAATCAGAGATTTACAATATCATGATAGCTTCATGCAAACGACCCTTTTATCATAAACAAATTGGCAACAACTGATCTCACTTGGAGCAAATCTGGAGAAATCAATCAATATCTGATGGCATAAGAGGATAAATAAGGATAGCCATCGTAGGAGAGATGTCCTTTCTGGGGCAGGTCCTCCACCAGTTAGGCAAGCTGCAATAGGGCATACGACATTGGACATATGCAATATTTTGTATTTGCAATGACACATGGGACGCAAAACACCTGATATTATTTTGGACAATGGCCAATGTCAGAAGCAATTATTAAGCGTGGAATACACATTTGCAAGTTTTGGCAGATTTCAAACCTGACCATTCATCACTAACGGGTTACACGAGTTAACAACTGTTTCTAATACTGGACAGTGATTTGACTCTTGTACTGCATGATCAAACCTGCAAAATCATAATAAAGGTAAAATGCACTTAATTTATAATATATTAAAAATATATAAGCATAAAAACAGTAAAACAGCAGAGGACATGTACAAATATGCCCAATTACTGACATACAACCCCCATTGTATATAACTCTAAATCACAGAGAAGAAGTATTTAAGTATACATAATTGAAAATAAGGCAAAATATATAATGCTAAATATATGTAACCTGAAATACCAACAGGAAATTCCTCTAACAGAGGGGGAATGTCACTAGCAGGCAGGTCACTCCAAAGTGCGTTTTCCTTGTGTTTCGTCCGGGGGTGAGGAATCTTTTACTATCTTTTTCTTAGCGGGCCATAGCTTTTGAAGCTTTTGGATATATTTGGTGCTGGTACATCCTGTTTATTTTTGGACTTAAACTGAGTAAGTGAATGTTAAGTTTTAGCTATATTTCATAGGTCATATTCTAGCTCATGTCTGGCCTAACTGCTATATCTATTTTCATTTTTTTTTCTTCTTCCTATCACACCCAACAATAACTTTAACAGCAATTTGTGCTACACTAACTTTTCTCTGGAATTAGACCAGATGGGCTAGCCTTATTTTCCTATGCAGATTAATGGGCACTCATGACTCATGTTGCTGATTCACTGACTGTCCTTCATTGGACTACTTGCCCTTTCATTTTGGGAACATCCCCACAAGACTTGAAATTTTAGAGATTATATGACATAATGATCTAGTCATTATAACTTTACTCTTGTCAAAGTTGTTTAAATCCTTATACTTAATTTCTACTATTGACTGATGCCATTGTTACAAGATGAACAATGTGTGTGTGTGTGTTTATAGAGCTTTGGTTTGTAACATAATGAATGCCACATGATATCCTAAGTCTCTGAATGATTGACAGGACACTGGATGATGACACAGTTGAGAAATGTGGTGGTCAGTGAAAGTGGTGATGAGAGCAGAGGTGCCAGAAAACATAATTTTGAATATTACCATAATTTTGATCAAAAATCAGCAAAACCACAGACAGCCCACCATCCCTGTCTTTAGGTGTAATTAGCCCTGACAAGAATGTGTGAGGTCACTACAATGCCACCTCAGGACCCACAGGTATAAGTATTATACCCCGCACAACACCATGAAGGATGTAGCAACAGAGGGAAGGATGGAGAGGGGAGTCTGTGAGGACAGGACCATGGAGGTCAGTGACAGAGACATGGCAGTCTATATGTGAGGGGCTATAAGCAGTTTATATGTGACAGAGAAAACCATCAGCAGGCTAAATATAACAGAGGAGGGAACATTAACGGCGGTCTAAATGTGACAGATGAGGCGTTATGAACAGCAGCCTTTATGTAAGAGAGAAGGGTGCTGGAGCAGTTTTCGATATGTGAGAGAGGAGAGTGCTGAAGCAGCAGTCTATATGTGAGGTGGAGGCCAGAGCAACATAATGTGAGCAATACTGTGCACTGGAGAGGGGAAGATAGGTAGCCATCTCATCCAAACTCACTTTACTGTGCCATTAAGTCATTGTCCTTGGACAAGAACACACATTGATGATTGTGTGTTGAGTTATTTTGAGGGCACATCAAATTTACACTGTTATAAAAGCTGTACACTGACTAATTTATATTATATAAAAGTGTCATATCTTCAGTTTTTTACCATGAAAAGATATAATTCAATGTTTACAAAAATGTGAGGGGTGTTCTCATTTTCTGAGATACTATATGCCGTGAGATACTTTTGTGAGATTATATACAGGCAGTCCCCGACTTACATATTTCCGACTTACATACGTTCCCTAGTTACAAACAGACTTACAGGGCGTGGCTGACATCACACACCGAGTCACGCCCCATAATAACCAAGTGCCAGCAGGCCACAGCTGCACATGAGATACAGAACATTAGGTGAAATCTTCTAAAAAAGGGCACAGACAGCAAACTATATGTAAAAACCCTTCCCTGATCTATCCAAAACAAAAACACATTTTTGTCTGGAATTACATTTAATAAATATACCTGTTCCGACTTACATACAAATTCAACTTAAGAGCAAACCTATAGTCCCTATCCCGTTCGTAACCCGGGGACTGCCTATAGAGTGATAAAGAGATAGAGAGAAATATTACTACATATTGCCATAATTATTTTACTGATATTGTTTTACAGTAAAAATATGTGAGAAAATACCTCAATAAAACCAAACCCTGCTGTAATCACATTAGGAAGCATATAATTTTCTGCATCACTGAGTCCACAGCAAAACCAATTGAATTACATTTTATAGACACATATGGTAAACCTACTGTATACTATATTCCTACTTTCTAGCATACTGTATTTCAATTATCTATGTAAGCACAAAATATTCTAGATATGTTGTATAATCCTGTTCCTATGTAACCACAGAACACTTACAAAATTCCCACTCTCAGCACAAATACATGAGCCTAAGTGGGCTTATTTAATTTTTGATCTAATGAAGATGAATTAGATCTTTCAGCTTTTGTTGAGAGAAAATTGTATTTACACTGTAAAAGCTGATTACGGTAAGTTTATGTAGACTTTACTTATCCAGAGCATATGATTAATGCACCTACAGAAAGTGCATACCCTGTCTTGTATGCATACTATTTATGTGTTTCATGTATTTATATGTCTCCTTATTTATTTCTGTATTTACTGAAATAGAAAATTGGAACCATACAAAATAAATCTGACTGTGAAGAGCAGAGAGATGGAGTGTAATGCATATACACAATGTAACTCATATAAAGATGTCTATATATATATATATATATATATATATTATATATATTAGTTATATATTTTTAATTTTTGTTGATTTTTAATTAAATATGAGCGTGGGATTATTTTATGTATTTTGATCGACATGAAATGTAATTACACCTGCATGTTATATTCTGTTCATAATCTGTTTCTTAAACAATGTGTTGAACAGACAAGCAGGTATTAATAGTCGAATGCGGGGATAAGCTTTTTTTTTATTAAATTTTCCCTATCATCAATGTTCTTTCATGTAGCAACTTAAATTCTTTTTTTTAACAAGTTTTAATTTACTTCTAACCTAATGTTTTTATGCACAATGCTCATGGTATTATGCTTTAGTTTGTCATTTACGATTGACATCTGTGTTGGAGGATCTGGTAGCTATATCCCTGGGGTCCAGTGATTACTCTTTTTTTTAATAAACGGGTCCACCCTGTCAAATATACAAGTAACCGCACCTTCCCACAGAAAGCCTTCTCCGTTCTCTCAAACAGTCACTAGCAACATATGAATCGGGCATGGTCAATCATCATGCAAACACTTTAATCCAGCAATTCTTTCTGTGCATAACATTTTTAAAACACTTTATAACTTTAAAAAATGCAGTAACTCAAGTGGGTATCACTTCATCGCTATTCAGCTAGTTAGGTCTTTTCCCCAGAGCCGGGACAACTGGGAAATCAGACCAGGCGGATGTTGACACCTGTGCAACTTTCGGGGACTACACCCCCTTTTCAAGCTACAAGCAATAGGATTCTTTATAAGAGACACATTGTCTGAATGCATAGGTTATACACAATATACTCAAACAACAATTTGACATAGACAATATACAATGGCAAATCTATTTAACACTAAAAAACATAATTAAGATTTCATTAAACCTAAGGGACTAATGCCTCCAATGAGGTAATCCAGTAAGTATCCCTCTGTAACAATTTCTTGTTTAGCTGAGTTTTATAAACGCAAGTGACCTCCTCAAAAATGCACCATCTAAGATCAGTCACATTATGACCCTCTTCTTGAAAGTGTCTCACAACAATTGTTTCCCCAAACTTTTTTTCTCCAGAACATTTTTCCTGCACATGCCCTGTCTGCACCATGCCAGCATGTTTAATCTTAAATTGTCTAATGGCCGATTGATGTTCATTAAGCCTTATTTTTATAGCCTGACTAGTCTATGCAATATATATTTTTCCACATGGGCATTTCAACATGCAAATGAATTGCATACTATCGCATGTATGAAAACCTTTGATACAATGGGGGATTCCCTTTTAGAGGTTTTAAAGAAATTTCCCCCCTTTTTATGACAGATGTACAGTTCTGACATTTGAGACAGGCAAAAGTACCCGTTCTTTCTGTCTTAAGTCTAATTTGTCATGTTTCTTGCTTTAAAAGTATATCTGACTTCAAGATTTGTTGTCCTAAAGTCATTCCTTTTCTATAAACCCATTGCGGGGAACTCTGACAAAATTTATCCAAAAATGGGGATCAGATGAAATATCTTCCAGTGGCTTGTTTTATAATACCTGCATGTCTATCTGTCTATCATACGTGGACACGAAAGTAAATCTATCCCTAGGATTTCTTTTTTTATTTTTGAAATTCCTGTTTTTTTATTTCAAACCTCTTGTCCCATTTCCCAATCTTGCCCATATACCCCCTGTAACAAACTTGCAATTTTTTTTTCCCCATTGTATTAAATATTCATTGTCCTCCAAGCATATCTGTCATGCCCATATAAATTGCGATCTGGGAATCCCTTTAAAGCCTGTGGGGGTTTGGACGTTATGATGAAAACACATGTTACATCCTAATTTTTTTGTTACATAGTTAACAAACATTTTTTCCTTTTCTTTTAAAAACAAGAACATCTAGATGTGAAATTTCTTCTTTGCTTTTTGTAAGTGAACATGCAATGAGAAGATGAGCACTGTTAATAAGATCAATAAAATGATCTCCGTGCCTGACCAAAGTAAGAACACATCGTCCATGTAGCGATGCCACAAGATGATGTGTTCTTGATACATAGTATTTTTCGAAAAATATTTTAAAATTATTATCTTAACTTGTATCCACAGGGTAC
The DNA here is from genome assembly GCA_025379985.1 of Phyllomedusa bahiana. Lineage (NCBI taxonomy): Eukaryota > Metazoa > Chordata > Amphibia > Anura > Hylidae > Phyllomedusa > Phyllomedusa bahiana. Next base: position 11,169 of record JAODAL010051577.1, on the reverse strand, counting down.
CCCATCGAATTCCTATTAAGCTGCAAGAAAAACCTGTCACCAAATCTGAAAAAATTCGTAGTTAACACTATGTCAAGGAGTCGCATCAAAAAACGCTATATGCGCATTAGACAAATAGAGTTAGATAATGCCTCGAAAGCTTAACATTTTCTTGAAAGGAAAGTTGGTAAAAAAGCGTTTTTATCCAAAATAACATTACTGTGGACAGGTAAAACCCCTTTAAAAATGGTTTTCCCGACCAAATGTCGCTTTAAGCTAAAAGTGAAAAAAATGACCCCAGTAAAAACAGGTCTAGATTCGGCAACTCTACCACAATGCGCACAAAAAAATGACGCCTGGGCGCCAAAAATCATATGTGTCGCCCATGTTACATTTAGTATTTTTTTAAATATTAAGGGCTTTAAAATTTAAAAAAAAACTCTAGGGCAATGTTATGGGGGAAGCAGTTATGGGGGTTATTTTTTTGTTTTCTTTTGGGCGGGGAAATTCAAAAGGAAAATTTTTTGGGAAATTGGGGTTATCATTTAAAGGAAACGGGTGATTGTTACCTATACTCCTATACAACTTTTCATATTGCTATGTAAGCAATTTTTTTATACAAAAGGGGGTTCGACCCAAAATTTTGATGAAAAAAAGATCAATTTTGGGAAATACCCCCAAGTTTCCCTTAAACCCAAAATTTCCCCATTTTCGGGTCTTCACCAGAACCTTTGACATACAGGGTTTACTCGGGGAACCCTTCAAAAACCCCAAAAAAGGGTTACCATCCTTTTTGAATTTTTTTTTAGGGAAGGGGAAATCCTGCCATTTTAAAGGGCAGATTTTGGAATCTTTTATTTGTTTTCTTTAAAGAAAGAGTGAAAGTCCTGTTTCCTAAACCCCATTTTACAGTGTTTGGGGCACTTTCTCCTTTATCACTTTTTGTGTATGAGAAAATTTTTTGTAAATCACGTTGGGGGAAATTTTTGCAAAATTTTTAATCTTTTTTTTTAAAGGGTTTTTCCCAGTCAAGTTTTAAACTCTGCTTACTACTCATAAATCCTGCCCAAATCTTTATAAGCCTTATATACCCAAAAGAGCCCCAGCTTTCTCTATCTCACACCCACATGTTGCTTCAAAAGGGTTTCGCTTTTAACTCTCCCCTAAACATTTTTCGCTTTAAACTCTGCACGGTTCAAAGCATTGCCCTATTGCACCTAAAACTAAATATACATATTATGAATCTTTTTAATCAAAATGTTATATTTAAGTATTATCACTAAAAAAAGTCCTACAACCAACTCATTTGATTAATAATCATCTTCCTGTGTCACTGTGCAGTACTGCATGTCGCATTAATGTAATTTTTTTAAAAATAAATACCTTTATGGATATAACTGATCTGACTTTAATTGTATTAACATATCCTATTTAGGGAAGAAAAATTTAGCGTTTAGAATAAATTAATTGAGAGATGTGAATCTTAAAGCATTTGGACACATAGTGAGAATCCAATGATTAGCATCATCACAGCACTGAGAACAGAAGAGCCCTGATCAATGAGCCATTGCTAATAAATATACTTTGTTTTGAAGATGTCATTTTCAACATGCAATTACATAATACTTCATACAACTTTACATTTATTCCACTAAAATTCTGCTGGCTGAGGCAACTTTGCCAGCAAATAATCTGATTAAGAAAAAAGCAGTTCCTTCAAAAGTGTAATATGCGGGGGCAGCAACAAGCATATTATCGACTGCTATTTCTGTGCTGTGAGATGTATAACACCAAAATGCAATATAAATGCAAATACTAACACATAGTTACTTTTGACTAATAGGAAGGTACTCATCCAGATGGCATATTAAGATGTAAGACCACAGGGTGATACCTGGAAAGAACACATACTCTCAAAATAAATTTAACTTAGGAGAAGTAATTAACCTGAAATGAGACAGTTATGTTCACTTAAGACTGCTGTTCTGTGGAAACTCTAAGAGATACTTTTGCACATAACTATGCAACTTTGTGCAGAGGAACGGTATATTTTGACAAGGAAAACTAAAAAATGCATTCAGTAATAAGCAAGAAAAATATGGCGCATGTACCAAATTGCATATATAAATGCGATTTAAATGACATGGCATAACTCGAATATCCTTGAAATAAAAGCATCTTAAAGTAGAAGTAAGAGACTTTATTATGAGACGGCTCCATGTTGCTGATTTGAAGAGACTTCAAGGCATAACCTTCTCAGCTTTGAAGTAGGAGTGGTCTAACCAATTTTATTGGGATAAAAACATAGTAAAATATACAGTCTACTAGGAGAAAATGAGGGGAGGGCACCAATGGGTTAACTGAGTCCGGCTTTTCTTATAGTACTTCAAAATAGAACCCCATAATGTGGGGTATAGGTGGTGCTAGCTTTGAAAGGCCCAAACTTTAAAATTCCCAAACAGAAAAAGGAAGGGGGCACCACCAACTTTTTTTTCAGATTCCCTTTTTTCCAAACGCGCATAGCAAAACCGACGGGATGGAGGCACACCCCAAAAACACCTACGATCGTTTAGCGGTGAAGCGCCCCTCAAGATGAAGAAAAATGAGCGGGTTTTAAAATTTTAGCCCGCCCGGACACGCCCAGCGTGTTGGGTGCGGCCCTCCGGACCCTCATTGGGTTGAGCGACCCCCCCTCTGAGTGTTTGAAGCCGGCGCAACCTATCGCAGGTTCTCCCTGGGGTGTCCCCCAAAGGAGGGATTAACCCCTGTCACCTTGCTCCCCCAAAACCCAAAGTGGCTGTGAAGTACCTTTAGGAGGGCCCTAAACCCCTTTCCCCTGGTGGGGTTTGTCCCGGGGGAGAGTCGGGAATTTCCCCTGACAGAGTTTCGCTGAAAAAGGGCCGGAACCCCGCCCTTCCCCTCCGGACCATAACCTTTCCCAGGGGCCAGGTTTTGGGGGATCTTCACTTAGGGGGAATCCAAAATTTGGGACCTCACATTCCATTTCACCCTCAACGTTTACAGGAGGAGGGGGCTTGGAAGGGGAAGTTATAGCCGGTATGTATCTCTTTAATAATAACTGATGAAAGACATTATGTACCCGGAGACAAGGACGGTAAGCCACCGGGTTAACTACTTCTTGCACCACATACGGACCCACAAATCGTGGGGGCTAGTTTACCGGAAGGCACCTTAAGGCGGAGATTACGGGTGGACAACCAAACCTTATCCCCCACAGAAAAACCCATGGAGCAGAGACGCCTCCTGTCACCCTTCCTTTTTTGGATGCTCTGGGCATTGAGCAAGTTCTTCTGAACTTGGGCCCAGACTGTGCACAGATCCTTAATGATAACATCCACCCACTATGGTCAGAAGTAGCATTGGAAAAAGATGCATGTCTAGGATGAAAACCGTAATTACAGAAGAACGGCGAAACACCCGACGAACTGTTATCCTGATTGTTAATCGCAAATTCCACTAACGGTAAGTATTTCACCCAATCCGCTTGCTGATCAGAAACAAAACAACAAAGCTTTTGTGTAACCGTTTGGTTCACCCTCTCCATCTGCCCATTGGTCTCAGGGTGAAAGGCCAAGAAGAAGGATAGGGTAATACCCAGAGCCTTACAGAGGGATCTCCAGAAGCGAGAAACAAATTGGACCCCTCTGTCAGAAACGATATTCTCGGGTAACCCCTGCGGTTTCACAAAATGTTTGAGTAACAACTCGGCGAGCTTCTTGGATGACGGCAACCCCCTGGGTGGAACCAAATGACACATTTTACTAAAGCGATCCACCACCACCCAAATGACCGTCTTACCCTCCAAGGTGGGAAGATCGGTCATAAAATCCATGGAGATGTGGGTCCATGCGAAACGAGTTGGGAGTCAGGATGTATCCCAGGAAAGGAACCTCCTGAACCACAAAAACACACTTCTCGAGTTTGACAAACAAATTATTGCACTTCAAAATTTGTAATATTTGTCGCACATGTTTAAGTGTGAGCCCTTTTGTGAATAAATTAAGATGTCACCCAGATAGAGCCCATAAAAGCCAATCAATTCACAAAAAAACTTTTGTTTACCAGGTTCTGGAAGATAGCAGGGCATTACACACCCCAAAAGGGCATAACCAGATATTAAAAAAGGGGGCCCTCCCCCCCCGGGGTATTAAATGGGGGTTTTCCACTCATCCCCTTTCCCTTGAAAACGGACAGATTATGGGCCCCCTTTGGTCAACCGGGAAAAACCACTTACCCCCTGAATTGATTAAACAGATCTAAAATCAACGGAAAGGGGTTTTGGGGTTCCCACCTTTTTTTTTATTGAGCCCCATAATCGATGCTGGGCGGAAGTTCCATCTTTTTTCTTAACCCAAGAAAAAACCCTGCACCCTAGGGGAACGGAAGGACAAATGTGCCCCTTCTTTTATGCTCTCTGCAATGTATTTTTCATGGCGGTTCTCTCAGGCCCCGCAGTTATAAACCCTGCCTTTAGGAAATTTCACTCCCGGCAAAAATTTTGATAGTAGTCTATGATCATGGGGGGTAAATTCGCAGACGGGGTCTTTGAAAACCCCCGAAAAGTCAGAAAAAACGGGAATCTGCTAAAAACTCCGCATTACCAAGAACAATAAAAAAAAAGGAAATTTTAATACATGCTCGCCCCCCCCCAATTAACTCCCCAATTCCAATCAAATACAGGGTTGTTTTTTTTGAAGCCAGGGCCCCCAACACAAATCAGCGGTAAAAGCTTTCATGATAAAAAATATACTTTTCCCTTATGTATAGCCCCAAGTACACTCAATTTTCTGGGGTGTAGTAATGGATTTGCCCTTGCCCAAAACGGGTGGAATCAATGGCCACAACTGCAGGGAATCAGAGAGGACCTCCAAAAAGGTCCAGACGCCGCAAAAGAAGCGTCCATGAAGGGAGGCTGTCCAGGTCCAAAAATGCATCCCAAATCACAGCGGAAAAATACGAAATTTTTAAAAATTTAAAGCAATAGTTTTTTGATAAAATGGGGAATACCTCTCCCCCTAGATGCCCTTTCCCCGGGAGTCCTTGGCTGGAGTTTTTTTCCGGCCATGGTTTTTTTTTTTGGGGACACCCCGATGTGTGCCCTTTCTCCACCACATAGAAACACAACCCTGGGTGCGACGTGAGGTATGTTTACTGGCAGCACCGCAGATACCCCCTACCCGCATAGGCTCGTCCTGGGTAAGTCACGAAGCACCGAATGGGGAAAATGGCATTAAGCGGGGCAAGGAGAAAGGGTCTGTTCCCGTCGTCTCTCCCTAAACCGTCTGTCTAGTCGCATGCAAAGCAAACGCCTATTGAGGTGCCCGGGTAGGATAAGCTACCAACAATCCTTAAACATGTTTTGCCAATCCCGTCTGAACTGGGACCCGGGGCTTGGGTTTTTCCACCCTGACGGAACCACCCTGGGGAAATTCTAAGCTACCCCATCGTCCGCTTACCCTGCCTAAAAGGGGGTGAGTTGGTCTCGGCCACCGATTCCCTTAGGATCATCGAAGAGGAGACCAAGGAAAAAAAAAAATCTGTCAAATGAGGACAATTGGGGTGCCTCTAGGGGTAGTAAGAATGCCCACTCCTGGGACGACCTTTGGAGTAGGGACATGACAATTCCCACTCTCTGTTCCTCATTACCAGAGGTACGTGGCCGGAGTCAGAAATACAAAGGACAGCCTGCCTTGAAAGACAGAAAGGCCTTCCTGTCACCTGAAAATCTATCAGGTGACTGGATGGGGGGTTCCACAACAGTGAGTGGCGATGTAGGGGAACTCCCATCCTGGGGAGTACCCACGGAGGTCTTCTGCTGCTGCACCCTTAGTGCCAGATCTTGGACCAACTTGTTAAGTCCCTGCATCTGCTCTACCAGCATCGTCATGGGGTCCATGGTGCGTGAAGAGCAGTAATGTATGGCCTGTGAAAATGTCACGTCAGAGGAGGTGCAGTGCGCCCTGACTGCCACCCAGCCTATTGTCCCTGCCTGGCATGCTGCCCTAAATGGCAGACTCCAACTGGATGACAGTCCCTACTCTCCTACATGCAGGGCCGTCAGGGAAACGCGAAGTCAGCAGTCCGGGTCGATAACGGTAAGAGTACGCCAAAGCCACAAATCGGAAAACCAAGAGAATAACGTAAGCCAAGCCAAGAGTCAAAACCAGGAGGTAACGCGGTACAGAATCAGAGGACGAGAGCGAGGTCAGGAAGCAAGCCGAAGTCAAGGTAATAAAGTAAACAAGCAAACGGGGAAACAGGAGAAGCGCAAAGGGGAACCTTTCACAGGCAAAGATGAAGCAAACTGAGCTGGTTTAAATGAGCCGCCCGGACATCGCCCCAGCAGCTGATTGGTGTGACCTCCGGACTCCTCTATTGGTCTGAGCGACACACCCTCTGAGCTGATTTGAAGCCGAGCTGTCAATCCTATCAGCCAGGCTTCTCCCTGGGCGTGTCACCCGACTGGAGGGATTAACCCCTGTAGCACCATGCTCCTCCACGGCAACAATGTGTGCCGTGACAGGCAGCCTTTGCACCACTGACTTCAGGCGTAATTTACTATCAAATATGTATAACACAATATGCGTACAACTGAGCTCTTTGCGCCAAACAAACTCAGGGACTTCAATAAAACTATTTAAAAGTTATAGGGATAAGTTATGCCGGTTTTTGGGAACACTGACATGCAGTGATTGCAATAGAACTGAAAACACAGGGACAATTTCAACTGCTATCAGAGGTGTGCTGGCCAAAAAAAGTGGTAGAAAACAATTCTTTTTCAATTGAAGATCACAGAACACACTGAGCTGCAAAATATCTTCCTTTTAAATGCCTCTCCTCCTCGGTTGACAGCCGACTGAAAACCCTTGCAGTGGGGACAAGCCCTAAGGCATGTCCTAGTTTCTGTGCTGCCCAGTTAGCAACATAGGCTGATACTGAGTACTTTCCCCACACAGAACTATAGAATATATGAATGCTTTACAAATAATGAGCAGAGATAATTATCAGAAATGTTGGAAAAAGCTTTCATACACATAATACACATATAGGCAACATTTTGAAATAATGACTTATGATCACCAATATGTTTAATATCCATGGTGCTGCTATATAAAATATTGGCTGTAGTGCGCTCACATTTCCATTCTTTGCAGATAAAATGTCATTGCAGGCATACAATAAATGTGTTACATCCACGATTAACTACAGGAACTGCAAAACTACAAAGATGCTGTTTAATGAACCTCCGCCAATTAGAAACATAAAGAGTGATGTAATCAAAAGGTATGGGGTGGAAACATGACATTTACCAGGCCAGAACCATTTGTTTAATGTCATTTATGTGTGCAACCATAAGCCGTGGAAGTATGGTCATTTACATTTAATAATGATGGGCATCAATTAACATTCCTAATGACATCAAACTCACTTAATTGTCAAGTGAGAATCATTCATACAATTGTACTATATTTAACAAAAAGTTTAAAAGCTCATAGGTCAGCATGTGTAACTGGTTTAGCAATCTGCTTTGTGTGAGTCTGTAAGGGTATGTAGGGACAGAGTTATACTTGTGCTGGAACTGTTAAAGTACAGTGGGTTGCTATAGGAGACCGGGAAGTTGGAAGGCCTGGTTATAGCACACAAGGGGTTAAAAGTTCAGAGGTTTAGTCTGTGTTCCTGGCTTATTCCGACGGATTGTGCGCTGTATTGAGGCACCAAATCCGCCGTGGAAGTAAGTGGCGGAGACGGGGGCGAGGCGGGCGCGGCGGGGGCCCGCTCCCGGCCCCATAGACAAATGAATTGGTTTAAAACGGGCGTCCGGCCCGGTAAAAATAATGGTGGCATGTCACTTTCTCCCCCCGCGGCGGTTTTGGGGGGGGGCGGGGGGGCGATGGATTCCACTGTTTCAATGAGAGCAGTGGATTACCGAATTGCCCCCCGGGGAAAAATTTGGCGCCATACTGAAGCGCAAACCCGGCCGCAGTCGGCGCCAAATCCGCGGCAGAATAAGCTGTGTAAACGGGGCCTTAGTCTGGTTTGTAGTTATTGCAGGTTGGCCGCCAATCAGGGAGCTCGGTGGGTGGAGATGAGCTGGAGAGCAGGGAGGCCAGCTGTGCTGCAGGGGATCAGCTGCAGAGTGTGTCAGTTATCAGCTGTGGGTTAGTAGTTGAGAGTGGAGAGGAGCGTTTCCCTAAAGGAGCAGGAGTTCGGAGGACATGAGAGAAGGAAGATTCCTATGGATGTCTAATTGGTTGTCCATTATCTGGGAAAAGAAGTTTTAAGTTTTAGTTTGTTGAAGCAGCAGAGGAAACCGGGAATGAAGCTGGAGAGTTCTTCACCTTTAAAACCTTCCCGACATGGGAAATATGCATATGTCCTAGCGGGAAGTGCATTCCCGCAAATGGATGTATGGATAATTCTTTGCGATCGTGTGGGCTTACAAGCGAGCCCTGCACGATTGCAACATGGGACCAGCGGAGTGAGCTCCGGACGCGGGTGTTTAACGCCTTAGCTCCAATAATCAATTAAGATCGTCGGAGCTAAGTCGCAGGCAGGAGGAGGGAGCTATCGTGCGGCAGCGATCTCCTACCAAACTGCCCCGGGAAGTGAAAGTCATGGTGATTGACAGTTGCCATGCAGACCAGTACACAACAGTAATGCTGTGTACAGGCCTCTTCTTGTATGAGCAATTTGAATATCACTCATACAAATCCCCTATGGGGAAAAGTAAAAAAAAAGTGTAAAAAAGTAAGAAAAAAGTGAAACACAAACACAAAAATAAAATAAAAACATGTACATCGCCCTTTTCCCCTTTACATATGCCAATCGCCCAAAAAAAGATCAAAAATAAATAAAGTACCATATTTGGAATCGCCACATGGTAAGCCCTGTTTAAATATGTCCATTTTTTCCCCGTCGGTGAACGCTGTTAAAAAAACAAAAAAAAAAAATTTAGAATTGCGTTTTTTGTTCTTCCAAAAGCACATAAAATGGAAAAAAAAAGCGTCAAAACACCATTTGTAAATTAAAACAAAGTTCTTATATGTTTTGTATATGGAAAAAATAAAAAATTTTGGGCCCTCTCAGAAGATAACGATGCTATTTTTTTTAACAAAAAAAACTTTTTATTTTATTTTATATTGCTTCAACATAAAAAAAAATATTAATTGGGTATCGTCGTAATTGTATTGACCCACAGAGTAAAGCTAACTTGTCAGTTACTGCACATTGAGCGCTGTTAAAACAAAAAAAATCTAGGATTGTAGTATTTTCTTCACCCGTTTCCCAAAAAAGGATTTAAAATGATCAAAAAGTCTTTTCCCCAAAAATGATCCAAATAAAAACCCAACTAATTCCACAATAAACAAGCCCCTACACGCTTCTACACAAAAATAATAAAATAAAAAGTTATGGCTTCAGACTATGGCGATGCAAAAAGTGTTTTGTTTTTAATAAAAGTGTTTTTATTATGTAAAGATTAAAACAAAAAAAAAATAAAAATTGTGTTTGCTGTAATCGTGCGCCTTTGAGTCAGCTGACATGTCTTTATACCACAGGCAACTGCTGAAAAAAATTTAGAAATAAAAAAAAAACCCGGAATGCTGTATTTTGTTCAAAATGCCCCAAAAAACCTTAATAAAAAGATATCAAAGAATTATATGACCCCCTAAAGGTACTAAAAAAAAGTCATTCTCCCGCAAAAATCAAGTATAATCAGCTCCGTATGCAGAAAAATGAAAAGTTGGCTGTTAGAAAAGGACAAAATAAAAAAGCAATTTTTTATAGACCTATTTTTATTGTGTAAAAAATAATAAAACATAAAAAATATATAAAATTAATATCATTGTAATTGTCCCCCCCCCTAGTAAAATTTCATGTCATTTATCGCATATGGCGAACACTGTAAATATGAAGCCCAAAAAACAATGACAAAACTGCATTTTTTACCACCATTTTCATGGAACAACTTTGTGCCCAAAATACACAACACACCCCTAGATGAGATGCATGAGGGGTGTTGAATCTAAAATTGGGGGACTTCGGAAATTTTACCTGTTCGAATTATTGGGGCTTTTCAAAAGCGACATGACCCCCCAAAATCTGCGTTCCAAAAACCAAATAACATCCCTTCCTTGTACACCCCGCCATGTGTTCAAACAGCAGTTTACACCCCCAGGGGATTGCCCAAAATTGGGGAAAAAATTGCGTAAAAAATTTGGGGGGTTTTTTTTCCCGGGGCTCCTTGTAAAAAGTAAAATTTTCAGCTAAAATTGCGATTGTTGGAAAAAAAATCTTTCATTTTTACAGTCACACTAAAAAAATTTGTGAAAAATGTGGGGTCGATATCTCACTGCACCCTGGATATTTCCCTAAGGGGTGTAGTTTTCTTAGGGGTCTTTTTAAATGGCGCCTAAAAAAAATGTAATGAAAATGGGACAAGAGTCAGCAGGTGTCCTGTATTTGGGGTTGTGGTTTTAGCCAAATAGCGAACTAGGGCCAAATTTGGATTTCTATGAAAACGCAGAATCTGCGAATCAACATTAAGTTGATTTTTCTGGTCAATCTACCATGTTCTTGTGAATAATGGATAAAAATTTTAAAATCTGCAAAAAAAAGTGAAATTTTGAAATTTCCCTTTCCATTTTCTTTTAATCCCCCTGAACACTAATGGGTTAATAGACTTCCTAAGTGCTGTTTTGAATATTTTAAGGGGTTTAGTTTGTTAGATGGGGTCATGTATGTGGGTATCTAACATACAGGCCAATCAAAAAACAAATTTGAACTGGAATGGTCCCCCAAAAAAATGTTATTGCAAATTTTTTTTGAAAATTTAAAAATTTCTATAAATTTCTAAGCCAACTAATGTCATAAACAAAAAATAAGAAATTTAAAAAAATGATGCTAACCTACAGTAGACATATGGTAGATGCTAGTTATAAGCTATTTTGAGTGGAATACATGTCTTACAAGCTTTTGAAGTTTATAAATGGTAAATTTTTTAAATTTTTCATAATACTTTCATATTTTTCATTTTTGGACCAAAATGTATTACTATTAGAGATGGGCGAATTTCTCAAAAATTCGATTTGGTCACTTCGCCGAATTTTCCCAAAAAATTAGTTTTGTTCCCAATTACTTCGGACGAATCGCGTTAAAAAGCGCTTTTCC
>JAODAL010051576.1:0-26587 GCA_025379985.1 Phyllomedusa bahiana | reverse complement strand
ATGTTTTTTTTGGGGATCCCCCCCTCCGTGCTCTGCTACTGATTTGCTGGCCGCCAAAAGTACAGGAAGCAGCGAAAATTGTGCAATCTGAATTATCAATCTCGATTTTATGATACAATTTTAAGAAAAAAAATCGGATCGAATCGAGATCGAGAAAAACGTAAAAATCGACTCGATTTCATTAAATCGCTCATCTCTATTCATAAGCTTGACAGTTTTTTGTTTTTTATAACTTTTTCTCATACCATCATAATAATATACATCATGTAATTTTTATTGTGCACTCTGGATATTTAAGTTAATAACTTTTATATATTTCTTCACTAGTAAAAATAGAAAATTTCTTCCCAGTTCAGGGCAGTTTTTGTGCTCTTCCCTTCTCCACAGGTCATTATGCTTGCCTCAATCACCCCATTGTTATATGACATTGGTTAAGCTAGAGACATGGATTCTGGCATTGACATGCAAATAAGCAGCCAGTAGGCATTTTGCTTTTAACTACATATCTAGTAGATTATCAAAGTATAATTCTAGCATCAAATTGCCTTAACAAGTAAAGAAATAATAAGAAGACTAAATGATGCAAAATCAGTTGACTGTAGAAAGCCACTTGGTCCTCATAAGTATTAGACTATAGAGATCTGGTTCCCAGGAGTCTATATTAAAGCTCGTAGCCTTATAATGCTGTACATTGTTATGTTACCCGGGCAGTATTCACATCCCAATGAACTGTTTCTATTGTTCGCAGCTGCCATCTTTCTCAAGAAACAAAAGCTAGAATGGTTCTTCTTGAGAAGAGCAACAGCTGCTACATATAGTGTCGCCCATTTCATCCATTACAAAAATTCCATCAATACATTAGACAATTTTATGACTTAAAAAATTGAAATAATTTTTTTTTAATCATAAGGTTTTTATTAATTTTGTGATTTCAGAAATAATGAGTCATATAACAGAATATTGACAAGTTGCCCAACATGGCAACAAAACTAACAAAGCCATCACATGTAGGGTCATATACAAACCAAAAGGAGCACGGCATGGACATAGCATTAACAAATCTTCTTAACATAACATAGGTAAGAAATAGACATTAGTTCACAGAGAAGGTGTTTTTTTATAATATCTGGAGATAGTCCACAAAAGAAAATTGAAATTATTACAAAATTTAAATGTAAATCATTAGAAATAATTTATACATTTAAAAAAAATATATATAAAATTAAAAATCACCAACAAAATACATCTTTTAATTGGCTTTCCTGAATGGTATATTTGATTAGTTACATGGTCTTCGTCCCTTGGTTTTGATTTTGATTTAGGTAGGCACAATAGTGACATTTCATAGGTAAGTTGTATCAATGGTTATATTGGTTGACACTCAGTTTTCCAAAAAATGATCTGAATGAAAGTTTTGAACCAGAAAAATTAAAAGGGTAGTTCCATCTCAGACTTTCATGCCAAAATGTCTAAGTACCGATAGTCAGGCAGGCCACACTACAGCATTAAGCTGAATGCTGCTAACCATCTCGCCTATTAGAACAAAGACCCCTATTCTCCAGACAGAGGTGGGGAGTACTTTTATATTTTTTCCTGTGCTTATGTTGTATTCTGGTTTTCTACCACATTTCAAAAATATTCTGGTAGGTTAACTGGCCTTAATATTCATGTGTCTGAGATGGTGATTAGATTCTGAGCTTGGTTGGGGAGTGACTGATGTAAATGCAGAATATAGTGATGTGGAATATGGTGAAACATGATCAATACAAAGAGATAAAGCTTGAATTTCTGTGGCTAACAACCAAAACTATCTCAAAACTTCATCTTCTTGTAAGTCTAACCTTGATTTTTTTTTTATTCTACTGTTTGTCATTCATAAATTCCAGTGAGTTTTCCACCCATAAAGCTGATAACATCGGAGCACTCTCTCTGTAGAGAGAGCATGAATTTTATTACTTTATCAGTATATGAAACATAGCCCCTCATCGATTAGCACCTCCGCCAATTACCCCACATGCAACCCATCCGATCTGCATCTGTAACAAAAATGTATTTTTCTGGACTAACAAGTTTCACTCAGCTTGACCTTTAGTGATCAGTGTGTGATGTCTCCTTTCCAAGTCCATAAACAAATGAGCTCCAGTTGAAGAAATATTTTGGGTTGTGGTTTACAAGTCAGAAGATTATATTACTATTCTGAATTGTCATTTACAGGGATGGGCAATGTCTCACGGAAAGGTAGTGGCTATAGCCATTTAATTCAACGTCTACTACAAAAGAATGACGTGTGTGAATTTCACAAGCACCAGATTAAAATGTAGAACACGTACACAGATAAAATAAGGATGGTAGAAGAATAATTATCTATTTTGGGTGTAACCTTCTAAAGAATAATTCTACTGAAAACATTCTTTAGTAGGTTGGGTTTTACATAATAGGTTTTTCTCCTTCAATCAGATCTGTATCAATAGCTGAATGGTTTTTTTTCTCTTTCCCCACTATACAAAAGTCCTAGCACCAACTGTGGTTATCTACTGAGCAATAACTGAACAGGACAACTTAGTGAGGTCAGGGCCCTCAAGCACAGGTTCTCATGAAAGTAAGTAAACTCCAGAGGATGGCAAAAACAGTAAACTAATGTCGACATGTATGATGGGTTTCGTGATGTATGGCTCGTCAAATTAACATGTTTGCCGCATAATGCACCAGACTCAACACTTTGTAATGTAGGGACATTCTGGGGGCGTGTTGAACCACACTCGTACTATTAGACACATTCATAAATGTGGTTCGGCAAAACAAGGTGCATAACTGCTCTGACAGGCAGACCTATCTCAATGTGGTCTGCCTGAGCCTGAGGAGTCGTAATGGAACTAGATTTGCCGTTAGGGCAAAAAATATCCCTTATTTCTCAACTTATACCCGTAAAATAATAAAAAGAAATTAATGATAATTATCAAACTATATAAAATTAAATGTTATACATTTTATAATAAATTATTTAATATAAAATTATTATGTAATATCTCAAAAATATAAAATAATCTCCTATAAAATGTATTATATTAAATAATATTATACAATTATATTAAATATTATTTATTATATATTAAAGATTATTATAATCTAAAATGTATTTAAAATTAAATAATATAAATTAATTAAACCAATACAGCATCTACGATAAAACCCCGTTCCCAATCGTGTTTTTTTAGGGATTTTAGCGTAGTATTACAGTGATTACAAACATATCATAACAGGATAGAAATTAAATAAAATGTGTTGTAATAGCATGTCAGTGAATAGAAACTAAGGTAGTGATCTTGCATGTTGCACCATAAGGCTCAGCAAGACCTGTGATGTGCTGGCTATTGCTGTATGGCAAATACACGTTTGTCACATTGTTAATCTTGAACCTTGGGCACCATTTATGAACACACATTCACCGCTTTCAGATATTCTTGAGCATTTTTCATTGGAAAAAAGACATGAAAAATGGCCTCGAGTTTTATACACGTCGCCCTAAGTGTGGTACGATATGAAATAACACTTGCACAGGAGGAACTACTGTGAAGAGGTCAGGATCTGGAGTCAAATATGATGTGGAACAACGAAGCAATGGTGCCACCTAGTTAGGATGTAACCTCTAATCTTTTGTTCCTCAGTGCAGGCCGTTCCAGGGCGGCGGGGCGGACGATCGCCCGGGGCGCCAAGGCTCCGCTCACCCGGGGGGCGCCGCGCCGCGCGCCCTGCCCGCCCAGGGGATCGGCCCTTACTCTGCGCGGCTGTTTTAGAACAGTCGTGCAGAGCCAGCTGGTGCAGGGAGGAGATGGGACGGATCGTTCCCATCCTGCCTCCTCCCCTGTATGTATCGGTGCTCATTGAGCGCCGATACATACACAGCGTCGCAGGAGGTGCACAGCTTTCACCAGGCCCCCTGAGACGCTGCATCCCCTCGGCGGCAGAGGCAGCTCTGCCGCCGAGGAGCTCCCGGAGCTGGACACGCGGACCGAGGTCTGGTAAGTAATATTTTGTTATTTTATAATTACTTACAGGGGGCATTACTGGCTACAGGAGGGGCATCACTGGCTACAGGGGGGGCACTACTGGATACAGGGGGGCATCTACTGGCTACAGGGGGCATCTACGGGCTACAGGGGGGGCATCTACTGCTACAGTGGGAATCTACTGGCTACAAAGGGGGCATCTACTGGCTACAGGGGAGCATCTACTGGCTACAGGGGGGCACCTACGGGCTACAGGGGGGCATCTACTGGCTAAAGAGGGGGGCATCTAACTGGCTAAGGGGGCATCTACTGGCTACAAGGGGGCATCTACTCTACAGGGGGGCATCTACTGGCTACAGGGGGGCATCAAACTGGCTAAAGGGGCATCACTGCTACAGGGGGGGCATCTACTGGCTACGGGGGGGCATCTACTGGCTATAAGGGGGCATCTACGGGCTACAGGGGGCATCACTGCCTACAGGGGGGCATCTACTGGCTACGGGGGCATCACAGGCTACAGAGGGGTTATCTACGGGCTACAGGGGGCATCTACTGGCTACAGAGGGGCATCACTGGCTACAGGGGCATGTACTGGCTGCAGGGGCATTTACTGGCTGCAGGGGAGCATCACTGGCTACGGGGGGCATGTACTGGCTACAGGGGCATGTACTGGTTACAGGGGGGCATCCACTGGCTACAGGGGGGCATATCACGGGTTACAGGGGGCATCTACGGGCTACAGGGGGCATGTACTGGCTACAGGGGGCATCTACTGGCTACAGAGGGGTTATCTACTGACTGCAATGGGGCTTCACTGGCTACAGGGGGCATCAACTGGCTGCAGGGGGCATCAATTGGCTGCAGGGGGCATCAATTGGCTACAGGGGCTACTACATTGCTACAGGGGCATATTACATGGCTACCATATGAGGTGCTATAGATGGTGAGTTTATATAGAGATAGGAATTGGTAGAGAAGTGCTGATAAATTGAGGAGTCTTAAGATATTTGTTTTGTTTTGTTTGTCTGGTAAGTAATATTTTGTTATTTTATAATTACTTACAGGGGGCATTACTGGCTACAGGAGGGGCATCACTGGCTACAGGGGGGGCACTACTGGCTACAGGGGGGCTCTACTGGCTACAGGGGGGGCATCTACTGGTACAGGGGGGGCATCTACTGGTACAGGGGGGGATCTACTGGCTACAAGGGGGCATCTACTGGCTACAGGGGAGCATCTACTGGCGACCGGGGGGGCATCTACTGGCGACAGGGGGCATCTACTGGCTACAAGGAGGCATCTAATGGCTACAGGGGGCATCTACTGGCTACAGGGGGGCATCACTGGCTACAGAGGGGGCATCTACTGGCTACAGGGGGCATCACTGGCTACAGGGGAGCATCTACTGGCTACAGGGGCATCACTGGCTACAGGGGGCATCTAATGGCTACAGGGGGCATCACTGGCTACAGAGGGTTATCTACTGGCTACAGGGGCATCTACGGGCTACAGAGGGGCATCACGGGCTCCCAGGGGGCATGAAACTGGCTGCAGGGGCATTTACTGGCTACAGGGGGGCATCACTGGCTCCCAGAGGGGCATGTACTGGCTACGGGGGCATGTACTGGCTAAAAGGGGGCATCACTGGCTACAGGGGGCATCTACTGGCTACAGGGGGCATGTACTGGCTACGGGGGGGCATCTACTGGCTACAGGGGGGCTTCTACTGGCTGCAATGGGGCTTCTACTGGCTACAGGGGGGCATCAACTGGCTGCAGGGGGGCATCAATTGGCTGCAGGGGGGCATCAATTGGCTGCAGGGGGCTACTACATGGCTACAGGGGGCATATTACTTGGCTACCATATGAGGTGCTATAGATGGTGAGTTTGTATAGAGATAGGAATTGGAAGAGAAGTGCTGATAAATTGAGGAGTCTTAAGATATTTGTTTTGTAAATTTTACAGTGAAGAGTCAGGAGTCATCATGGCGTCTGGGACAGATGGAAAAGAAGACGAGGAGAAAGAGAACAACTCTTCAGAGACGTCTCCTGTGAGTCACTATATATAACTTTACTGTAACCATTTATATGTCTGCAAAGCCTGTGTACAGCTGGTATCCACCACTGTATGGTCACTGTATGGCGGTAATATTGGTTGTAGTATAATGGTTTATACTCAGTAATGGTCAGTTTTTATTATTCGGTCACTATATGGTGGTGATATGTGGTCATGGTGTGGTATTATTCGGTCACCGTATTTTGGTGATATGTGTTCTTAGTGGTCTTGGGATTCTGGTTGGTGCAGCAGTGTTATTTGGTAGCTGTATGGCTATTATTTAGTAGTTTTATATGTAGCGCATTGTGGTAAAGCTTTTTGTATATTTTGCCGTTGGTTTATGGTGATGCAATGTGCCGCATAGCGGCGCAATATGTTACCTGGAGGGGGGAGGGGGCGAAATTTCTTCACTTCGCCCTGAGTGAAATTTAGCCTAGGATCTGCCCTGCTCAGTTGTCATGCTACTGCATGTGAAGCAGTGTTAAGTGAACCTGGTCAAATACATTTGTCTTCTTCTAAAGGGGCTCAAAGGGTGTGCGAGAGAGGAACTTATCCCGAGCCTACACAGCTGCTGTGTATTACTGTCAACTGTGTTTCATTTGTAAGGATAGACCTACAGGGTGACATGTAAGATTTTTGGCGCCCAGATGACTTTTTGCACACATTAGTAGCGTAGAATGCGCCTGAATTTATGAACCTGTTCTACTGCGGGTCATAGATTTAGCACTTTTTAGCTCCAAAACGACAACTCACTTTTAACTTGGTCTACCTCTTCCAGCAGTAATATGCCAAGTTTTGTCATCCTCCCATCATAAATGTGTAGAATCAAACGGTTGTGGTGTGATGCCCCCAGAACGTCTCCCAATCTCAGGCGCATTACAAAGTGCCAAGGGTGTCGATAATGCACCTAATTTTGGAGTGCATCTGATTATAAATCAACAGACAGCCATCACTGTCTAAACTGTTGTAAACAAAAGTGAGTACACCCATAAGTGAAACTGGACAAATTGTGCCCGTATTGTCAATATTTTGTGTGACCACCATTAGTTTCCAGCACTGCCTTAATTCTCTTGGGCATGAAGTTCACTAGAGCTTGCAGTTACTGGAATCCTCTTCCACTCCTCCATGACAACCAAGTCTGCTTCTCTTCAGCAAACTGTTTGTGGGCTTTCTTGTGCACCATCTTTTAGAAGAGGATTCCTGCTGGGAAGACAGCCATGCAGACCAATTTGCGGTGTATGGTCTGAGCTCTGACAGGCTGACCCTCCACCCCTTAAGCCTTGCAGCAATGCTGGCAGCATTCATACGTCTATTTTGAAAGACAATCTCTGGATATGATGCAGAGCACGTGCACTTAACTTTTTTGGTGGACCATGGCGGGGCCTGTTCTGAGTGGAACCTGTCTTGTTAAACCACTGTATGGTCTCGGCTGCCATGCTGCAGCTCTATTTCAGGGTGTTGGCAGTCTTCTTATAGCCTAGGTCTTTATGTAGTGTAACAATTCTTTTTTCCAGATCGTTGAAGAGTTCTGTAACGGCTGGGTAGTGGATCCTCTGGACCACCGCAAGCGATGATAGTTAAGCCACGCCAGGGAATGGAATCTAAGTAGCCCCCGGTTTTCACCAGAGCCCGCTGCAAAGCGGGATGGACTTGCTGCGGCGTGAGGCTACCAGGTCGTCCCCCGTGACGTGACTTGCTTGCGATGGCGGCCGAGGTGCAGCGAGGTACAGAATCATAGTCCGAGAATCGTAGTCATGGGCAGGCAGAAGGTCAGGGCAGGCGGCAATGGTTCGTGGTCGTGGACAGGCAGGAAGGTCAGGGCAGGCGGCAAAGGTTCGGAGTCGGGAAACGTAGCAAAGGGTCTGGTACACGGTAAGGCGACAATATACTTCAGGAACGCTTTTTCTACGGCTCGGGGCAACATAGATCCAGCGAGGAGTGACTGCAGAGCGGACCCTTAAATAGGGGAGGCGTCTGGCAGACAACCAATTATCGGGACACTGGCCCTTTAAATTTACGAGAACGCGCGCGCGCTAGGGAACGGGCACACGCAGCCTGGCCGGCAGGGGACGCGGACGGGACAGGAACGCGGCCGGGTAAGTTACTACCAGGGGCGGACCCCCGGCTCGTCCCGCGGCCAGCGGCGGCACCCGACCCCGGCAGGCGCCCGGGAGGGGAACCACGGGTGCGCCCGCGGCCCGCGGGCCGGGAAGCGGGGGCAGCCGCTACAGTACCCCCCCTTTAGGTCTCCCCCTCTTCTTAGGCTGAAGGAACTTACGGAGCAAGTCTTGATTCAGGATGTTAGACTCCGGTTCCCAGGACCTCTCTTCGGGGCCGAAGCCTTTCCAATCTACCAGAAAGAAACGCTTACCCCTGATGGTTTTCATGTCTAAGATGTCCTTTACTTCAAAAACATCAGGGGACTCTAGGACCGGAGACGGGGCAGCGCCCCTCTGGGAGAATCGGTTCAAGACCAGAGGCTTAAGGAGGGAGACGTGAAAGGCGTTCGTGATCCGGAGAGATGGTGGAAGGCAGAGCATATAGGTGACGGGATTCAATTGTCAAGTACTCTGAACGGACCCAGGAACCGCGGAACCAATTTATAACTGGGGACCTTGAGGCGTATGTATTTGGACGAGAGCCACACTTTATTCCCTGGGTGGAACGGTGGGGAGGGTCTTCTCCTCTTGTCAGCCTGGGACTTCATGCGGGCAGAAGCCTTGAGTAAAGCTTGCCGGGTCTCATGCCAAATGACCCCGATATCCTGAACCTGGTTGTCCACGGCAGGAACCTCGGAGGCCGAGGCCAAGGGGAGGGGAGGGCGTGGGTGACGTCCATAGACCACAAGGAATGGGGAACGGCCAGTAGAGTCGGAGTCCCAATGGTTATAGGAGAACTCGGCCCAAGGAAGCAGTTCGGACCAGTCGTCCTGGTGTCGGAACAAAGTGCCGTAAAAACTCCCCTAAGATCGGGTTTTTCTTTTCCACCTCCCCATTGGGTTTGGGGGGTGGTACGCTGATGAGAAGTCCAGTTTAATTTGCAAGTGGGAACCAAAGGGCACGCCAAAATTTAGAGAAAAAACTGGACGCCTCAACGGAGACAATGTTGGGAGGGTAAACCCCATGCGGGCGAAAGATTCTGAAAAAAAGACCGCCAACTGGGGAGCAGAAGGGAGCCCAGGCGCGGCACAAAGTGGGCTCTTCGACAATCGGTCAGTACCACCCAAATGACGAGTTCCCGAGGAAGGAGGAAGGTCCGTGATGAAAGTCCTGCCTATGTGTGTCCATTGACCCCCGGAACAGGCAGAGGGACTGGGAGGCCTGGGGCCCTATGGCGGGGAAACCCCTTGTTTCGACCAGGGGTTAAGGAGAAAAAAAATCCTTGCGTTTTGGGGGACAGAGTTGGCCCACCAAAAATCCCCGGGAGATAGGGAAAAAGGATTTGTATCCCGGGGGGGCCGGCAGAAGAAAACTATGCCCCAAACCCAAATTCCCCTCCTGAGTGCGGGAGCACATGGGGTTCTGCCCGGAGGGACACAAGGAATCCCCCGGACCCAAAGGGACCGTCTTTCAGGAGAAATGAATGCTAACACCGGTTCCTCCGCGGGAAACGTCAAAAGCACGGGAGAGGGGTCCGCCTTGACATTTTTCTCGGCGGTCGGAAATGGATTTTAAAAATAAAAGCGAGAAAAAAAAAGGGGGACCAAGGGGCCCTGGTGGAATTTAAGGCTGACCCGTCTGCAGGTTTGGGGATTTTTATGATCTGTGAAGACGTCAACGGATGTCGGGCTCCCCCAAAAGTTCGCCACTCCCCCAGGGCCCAAATTTTTATGGCCAACACCCCCCGTCTCCAATGGATAATTTTGTTCCCCGAAGAGAAGGTCTTAAAAAAAAACCCCGCTTTGGACAGTCTTGCCTTTGGGACCCTTCTGGGTCGGGCCCGCCCCTGCCCCCACGGAGAGCATCAACCTCAAGGTGAAGGGTCTCTCGGATCCGGGGGGCCCAAAAATAGGTGCAGAGGAAAACGCCCCTTTTGGGAAATGCTTGGCAGACAGATCCCAAACTTTTAGGGTTGGCGTTTTCTGGTGAGAGCCACGAGGGGAGCCCCAGGAGAAAAGTGGGGAATAAAATTGCCGGTAAAATTGGCGATCCTGGGAAACCGTTAATGCCCGGAGACGGCAGTCGCGGCCACTGCTGGATCGAAAGGATTTCGCAGGGTCCATCGAAGATCTCGATGGAGCTATGTAACCCGGAAGGGAAGGGGGCCCGGGTGGAAGGGGCACTTTCTGCTTAGCTCGTTGGTTTTTCCCGCAAACGACGCAGGCCTGGCGAACTTGTCTCCGGGGGTTGTATGTAGGAGAAAAAATCAAAATTCATCAGGTATACAATGCCTGGTGTACAGCAAGTCCCCAAATACGTATTTACGAAATCCCGGAATACACTGGGGCGTTGCTAGCCCAAGGGCATCACCCTATTCAAAATGCCCCCGTGTTTTGAATCCGTCTTCCATTCACTCCCCTCAATTCTGATGAGGTTTTTGGCTCTCGCAGATTAAATTGGGGAAGATCTTGGTCCACGGAGGTGGGCAAGAGCTCGGAAATCAAGGGTAGGGGTAGCGTTCTTCACCATGATCTTGTTTGCCCCTGTATCGATGCCGGGCGAAGTAACCGTCCTTTTTTGAACGAAAAAGAAGCCCGGGACCGGGGGGCGAGGGGGAAATTTCGTAGAATCCCTTCGCCAAATTTTTCCTGTTATAGGCCGACATGGGTTTTGGGCACAGGAAAGGATAGACCCTACCCGTGGGGGATGGTACCCGGGGGGGGAGATCTATAGGACACCGACGTGGGGCGGTAACTTCTCGCCGCTTCCCGAGAATACATTCCAAGATCCTGGTACTCTGCTGGCAGCCCTGTAGAAAAATTGACGGATGACTGGGGGGAGAATGGACACCCGGGGGTGGGGCCCCAAACAGAGCCTGGCATTCCCATCCCCCAAAGAAGGACTTCGCCCCTTTTCCAGTCAAGGTAGGGGGTGCGTTAGCCAGGGTAGCCCCAAAGGTCGCCGAAGAAGCGCGGGGCCGTGGAAACAAACCTCTCCGTGTGTAGGACCCCCAAAACGGAGCATCACGGGGCTGGTGGGAACTGGATGGGTCGCTGGGAAATCCCACTGACAGAAAAGATGAGCAACGGCTTTTCCAGGCGGGTCACCGGTAAACGGTAAGGAGACACCGGGAGGCGTGAATAAAATTTCCGGCGGGGCCGGATCCAAAAAGGCAGAGACCCCAAAAGTAGGCCAGCATCCGTCGTTACCTCCCTGGCAACATCTCTGGGGGAGGAGGGTGGCACCCAGGGAGCCCTCTTCAGCCCCTGGGCGGGGTTTCCCCACGTGGGACGCTGCGGACAACTCCACGGAAATGGGCCCGGCTGTCGCAGTAGAGGCAGAGATTTTCCACCCTGCGACGGGACAGTTCGGACTCCGACTAGTGTGCCGGTCCCCCTGATGGGGTCTTCATGGACAACAGGGAGGGGTTGCGGGGATCTCTGGAAACAGGAGCCAAAAGAGGAAGCGGCGGGGTTGTGCCAAGTCACGCTCCTGACGGAGTCCTCTGTCGTTCCCGGGAAAAGATGTCAATGCGAGTGGCAAGATGGGTGGCTCAATCAACGCGAAAAGGGGGATCTTGGTGCAAAGGGGGTCCTTTTCTCTGCTCGAGAGACCTTCTTAAATTGGCACAAGAGCGGCGCATTCCAAAAAAGCTCGGGCTAGGGTCGGAATTGAATGCATATTCCCCCACGGAGGGTCCCCCCCCTTTGGGGAGATTAGTAGCGCCGTTCCGCGGAGATGCTCGTGCAGGCTCCTCAAAAACGCTGCGGAAAAATTTTGGAGGAAGGCCCGTGGGCTGCGTCACAGGTCATTCCGGCCCAAAAAGGGGTTGCCAGGCCCGGGGCCTTCCCGACAGCAGGTCACCAAAGAACGCCACCTTTGACCTTTTAGTGGGAAACTGGGGGGCCCTAGCTCCCCGTGCAGGAGCACTGCGTGATGAAACCTCTAAAGGCTTCGAGCTCGTCAAATTTTGGGAAGGTAGAGGGAGGCGAAGCTTCGGGCCCATAGCTGCCAGCGGGACGGCCGGGGTAGAAGAAGTCACCGGCGAAGAGGCAGGTTGCTGCTGCTGCTGGGATGCCAGGAGTTGGCGCATCATGGTGGACAACTGACCCAGTTGCTGAGCATGTTGCGCGATCTGCTGCGACTGTTGGGCGACAATGGTCGTGAGATCCGTGAGGCTTGGCAGAGGCACCTTGGCGGGATCCATGGCTGGATCTAACTGTAACGGCTGGGTAGTGGATCCTCTGGACCACCGCAAGCGATGATATTTAAGCCACGCCAGGGAACGGAATCTAAGTAGCCCCCGGTTTTCACCAGAGCCCGCCGCAAAGTGGGATGGACTTGCTGCGGCGTGAGGCTACCAGGTCGTCCCCCCTGACGTGACTTGCTTGCGATGGCGGCCGAGGTGCAGCAAGGTACAGAATCGTAGTCCGAGAATCGTAGTCATGGGCAGGCAGAAGGTCAGGGTAGGCGGCAATGGTTCGTGGTCGTGGACAGGCAGGAAGGTCAGGGCAGGCGGCAAAGGTTCGGAGTTGGGAAACGTAGCAAAGGGTCTGGTACACGGTAAGGCGACAATATACTTCAGGAACGCTTTTTCTACGGCTCGGGGCAACATAGATCCAGCGAGGAGTGACTGCAGAGCGGACCCTTAAATAGGGGAGGCGTCTGGCAGACAACCAATTATCGGGACACTGGCCCTTTAAATTTGCGAGAACGCGCGCGCGCTAGGGAACGGGCACACGCAGCCTCGCCGGCAGGGGACGCGGACGGGACAGGAACGCGGCGGGTAAGTTACTACCAGGGGCGGACCCCCGGCTCGTCCCGCGGCCAGCGGCGGCACCCGACCCCGGCAGGTGCCCGGGAGGGGAACCACGGGTGCACCCGCGGCTCGCGGGCCGGGAAGCGGGGGCAGCCGCTACAAGTTCTTTGCTATGTGGTGCCATATTGAACTATCAGTGACAAGTATGAGAGAGCGTGAGAGTGAAAACACCAAAATTTAAAATAGTTGCTCCCCATTCACACCTGAGACCTTGTAACACTGATTCACATGACCCTGTGGAGGGAAAATGGCAAATTGGCCACAATTTGTCAATTTTCACTTTTGTTGCCAGCGGTTTAGACATTGATGACTGTATTGAGATATTTTGAGGGCCACCGAATTTATGTTTTACTGTTTTTTTAACTGTTCAAAGTGTTAATCTTCGTGTTGTCCCATGAAAAGATATATTTAAATTAATATATAATTTAATAAAAAAAAAATAACTGGAAAACCCCTTTTGGGCCCCTGTGGAAATAGTTTCATAATTTTTCCCCTAACAATCTAGCTTTGCCATACAAAGTTAGTGAAGTCAGTCTCAAACATTACAATTCTAAAGAAGTTTCCATTTAGACAAAAATAAAGAATGTGGTATGTAGGGATAACAGTTTGTCCTGCTCAGTTTTGCTATTGATTATAAGCAGGATGTTCATTCTAAATATTATTTCCGTAAAGTCCCTTTATAATTACAATATAGCATGCACGGGCTTTAAATTGAGGGTCATTACTGCCTCATCCCAAAGGCTTTTGTTCTCAGAACTGTTAAAATATTGCCTAATGAAAATAAAGGATTTGTGGTTTTTGCCTTTTACAAGCAACACATCATAACATGCATTAATCATGCTACAAGTCACTGTGCCCATTAATACTTTCCTTATTTATTTTCTCCACACTGTAAAAAAAAAAAAAGTGCCTGCCATTTATAAAGTATCGAATCTGCAAAATACTGGCTATTCAATTTCTCTATTGACTTTGGTGGGTTGGAACGCTTGTTTCTTTTAAAGGGGGGGGGAAAATTTGGGTCAGTGCAGAGGTATGTAAAATGAAACGTGGCTATCCCATTTTTTTTAAGTCACAATAGACAATTTAATAACCTGGATTAAGTCATCAGAGTTTAAGGCTGTATTACCTAAGGGGAAAAACATTCAGACATGACAAGATTAGACCTGGCTTTTGTTAAGAAATATTTAAGTGAGGTTTACACTGCCGTGGCTGGATAGACGTTTTATAAGCTCTTGTTGTAAAAAGCAAACAACATTAAAAATGATTGTATTGTCAGCTGCCCCCTGATATTGTACTGGGAACCACTGGAATTTATCATCTGAGACTGTATCTATTTTATTAGATACTTTTTTTGTTTTTTTAAAAACAATAATATAGGGGAAACTCATAGTTTCCCACGTAATTATTCATTAGGGAGTCTCTCTAAGGCTGGGTTCACTCTTTGTTGTTGGTATAACATGAAAAAGGTTTCCTGGTAATAGGCTGGGGAGTGACATCAAATTTAGCTATTTGGAATATGTTTGCTCTATTTCCTGGCTCTTTTTGTGCAGGATATAAAAAGCTGGTAGACCCGCACAGAAAGTATTTACATTTAACAAATAGCTCAAGACTTATCAAATTGAAAAATGTTTGTTTTGTTGTTATGGGGGGTCTGGTTGTCACGTTACCTCAAGGTACTTTTTTTTTTACGATATCCTGAAAAGGATTGTCCCAAAGTGCAAAAAACAAAGTTTAAAACCAAGCTTAAGGCTGAATTTTAAAGGGGTAATGTTTATTATCCAATAAAACATGAAAAATAGAAAAAAAATCATCAGCGCACAATGTATATCAAAAAAGGGGTACCGGACAGTGTACCACGTTGTACCCCGGTATTTCTGCGCCTCCCAAACGGCAAACATTTCTTCCCGGCTGATGCGACTGCGGGGCCGGGCATGTGCCTCGAAGCTGGGCCTCCCCCCCAAGTTTTCAAAAATAAATATAATAATAAAAAATTCTTTATTTATATAAAGCGAACATATTCCGCAGCACTTTTAAAATTTAGAGGCTATAAGTACAGAAAAGGAAAACAAAGTTTACACAGAAAAAGCTACTTAAGATCAGACACGAGGTATGGGGGCCCGCCCCCAAGGCTTAAAAATTATTGGGTGTGGGGGAGTGAGAAAAAAGGGTGAGAAGTGTCAGTTTCAAGGCCAGCCATTTTTCATAAATTGGGGTAGTGTACACAAAAGGGATGAACCTCCCCAGAGCAGGGCCGTCTTAAAGCTTTAGGGCCCCCTGGGCAGAGTTGTGCCGGGGCCCCCAAAACCAACATTTTAATTTTTTTTTTAAAATACGACTGTTTCCTTGAAACAACCAATCAGAGTTCGTTTTCTTTTTAAAGGGGTTGTAGAGGAAAAAAGAAGGGGCTCTGTTTGGTTGCCTGAGCTTGTTTGGGTTGGGGCTACGACCCTTGTTGGTTGCTAGGCTTGATTGGTTGCTATGGGTTTACCCCTAAAATCAATGACACCTGTTGGGTTTGATTTTTGGGGGGGGAGTAGTTTGAGTTTAAATGTAAATCTGTAAAATTTTCTTTTAAAAAATTTTCGCTTGAACAAAAAATAAAATTTTTTCCCATTTGTTTTTTATTTTTTTTTTTAAATTTTACATTTTCATAAAAAAAAGTTATTTTATTCGAAAGGTTTTTTAGGGTCATGTGGTTTCCCAAATATTTGTATTTTTTATGAAATTTAAAACGAAAACAATTTTTTAATATTTTTTTTGTAAAATTTTTTATTTTTTTAAGGGGTGAAATTGTATTGCACCCGGAGTATACAGGAGATAATTTTTATTATTACAGGAGTATAAGGAGTGTAATGTATTAGTGTAAAGGAGTGTAATATATTAAATAAGGAGTGTAATGTATTAGTATACAAAAGTAAAAAGGTTTGTAATTATTAGTTTTTAAAAAATGTAATGAAAATTGCGTACGGGGTGTAATGTATTGTATAAAGATGTTGTATTAGCGTTAAGGAGTATACAGGGTAAAAATGTACTGCCCAGGAGTGTAATTTATATTAGTATATAAGGTTTTTGTTTTTGCACCCAGGAGTATACAGAATTTAAAAAATTAATTAATATGCAGGAGTTTTTTTACGGTTGTATTTTTTGGGTTATAAGAGTGTAATGTATTAGTATACAGGGTGTAATGTATTGCGTTCAGGAGTATACGGAGTGTAATGTATTAGCTTCCCGGGAAAAGAAAATGTATTGTATATAAGGGTATGTATTAGCCCGGGTGAATGTGTTAGCATCAGGGTATACGGAGTGTAAGTTTTAGCGTCGGAGATAAGGGTAAAATTTTATATCAGGCGTATACGGAGTGAATGATTGTAAAAAGGAGTGTAATGTATTAGCGTACGGGAGTATAAGGAGTGTAATGTATTGATCAGGAAAATGTAATGTATTAGGATAAAAGAGTGTAATGTATTGCTACAGGGTTAAGTATTAGGTACAGGAGTATAAGGGGTGTAAGTTTTAGCTAGGAGTATTCAGGGTGTAATGTATGAGACCCAGGGTGAAGGGGGGTTTAATATATTCAATACAGGAGTAAAAAAGTTTAGTATACGGAGTGTAAGTATTTTTTTGAAGTAAAATTTATTTGAAACAGGAGAAACAAGAAGGGGCCAAACATTAAAATGAAAAATAAAAAAAAAAAAAAGTGTAAAAAAATTTATCCTTAAGGGAATAAAAACTACAAAAAAAAAATTTGAAAAAATATTTTATTAAAAAAAAAATTGGGGTATTTACAAAAAAAGAAAAACTCCCCTGACATGTTGGGTATCCACCGCCCGTAAATAATTGTAGTTTCATCTAAAAAGTTTTTAGTTAAAAATGTGAATGGGAAAAAATTAATGCAAAAAATTTCAAAGTAATTTTTGTAAAATAAATATCACCAAAAAATACATTTCCGGCAAAAAAAAAAATTCCTCATACAACTGTAAAATAGAAAAAAAAAAAAGTTAGACTGTTGAAATGCAGGGAGGCAAAAATACAAAATGTTGTTTTGTCATTAAGGCCTTTTTAGGCACCAGGGGCTTAAAGGGTTAGTGTCATTTTTCTTTACTAAAAAACAGTGTTTTTTTTTTGGGGATCAGGGGGTTTTTGTGTTTTTTTTGTAAATTTTCATTTTATTTATTTTAAAATTTTTTTTAATCCCAATCTGTGTTTGGATTGTTAATCCAGTAAAACCCTTTCGCATTGCTGCCAGCAGCGTGGAATCTAATTTGGGTCAGGACGGGCTAAGAAAATGCTATATCCTATAAAAACTTTATGTGGTCAGAGTCCTGTGCCCCCGGGCCATGCAGCAGTCTTTTGAATTTGGTTGCTGTGTGCTGAGGGGGCGAATTGCCGAAAATATATGTTTTTGTTGATACAGATTGGTAGTATCCTGACCCGTCACTGTTTTTCCCTTAAGCCCTTTTTACCTTCGTGGGAGTCCCCAAAAAAAACTTTTTAAAATTTCCCTTCCCCCCCCCCCCCACATAGGTCCTACCCCCAATAAACGAAGGGAGACTGATGAGGGGGGAGGGGGGAAAGTAAAATTTTTTTCCCTTTCCCAAATTAAAAACCAACCTTTTTTAAAATTTGGGTTTTTTCTTGTTCTTTTACTTTCCCCCCAAACCCCCCCTTAAAGCAGGAGAAGCCTCGTTTTTAAGTGAAAAATGACAAGTTGTTCTTTTAACTTTTTACTCTGACGGGGCCCTGTCCTTGTCCTCATGGGGCCCTGGACAAAGTGCCTACCGCCCCAAAGGAAAAGACGGCCCCCGCTCGACGACAACTAAAACATATAAGTGACGTGAATGCTCAACTCCCGGGAAGTGATGAATGAGTGTGACGAAATTTGGGGGGTAATGTTAGGATTTGGTGGTGCCAAGGGGTTTTTAGAGCGCACTTTTAAGTATGGCTTGTGAGTGCCTGATCATATGGGGTAATATGTTCCAGAGAACTGGAGCAGCACGTGCAAAATCTTGGAGACGGGCATGGGAGGTTCGGATGAGAGAGACATGTAATTTCAGATCATCAGCAGAGCGCAGAGTGCGGGTAGGGTGGTCGACAGAGATGAGGGAGGAGATGTAGGGAGGAGCAGCACTGTGGAGAGCTTTATGGGTGAGAGTGATGAGTTTATGTTGTATCTGTCTCTAATGGCACCAGTGCAGCGAGAGACACAGGGTAGAGGCATCAGTATAGCGGCTGGAGAAGATGAGCCTGGCTGCTGTATTCAGGACAGATTGGAGAGGGGAGAGTTTGCAGAGATGGAGACCGATAAGTAGGGAGTT
Source organism: Phyllomedusa bahiana (assembly GCA_025379985.1). NCBI lineage: Eukaryota > Metazoa > Chordata > Amphibia > Anura > Hylidae > Phyllomedusa > Phyllomedusa bahiana. Next base: position 8,292 of record JAODAL010051576.1, on the reverse strand, counting down.
ACAGTAATCAAGACGAGCAAGAATAAGAGCAACAGTGAGAGTCTGGGTGGTTTCCACAGTGAGGAAAGGACGGATTCTGGAGATGTTCTTGAGGTGCAGGTGACAGGAGCGGGCGAGTGATTGGATATATGGGGTGAAGGTTAGATCAGAGTCTAGTATAACCCCAAGACAGCGGGCCTGCTGCCTAGGAGTTATGGTGGTGCCACACACTGAGACAGAAATAGGAGATGGGGGTTGGTTAGTAGAAGGCAGGATGACAAGAAGTTCAGTTTTATTCAGGTTTAGTTTGAGATAGAGAGAGGACATCATGTCAGAGACAGCGGATAGGCAGTCACTGGTGTTTTGTAGCAGAGCGGGAGTGATGTTAAGGGAAGAGGTGTATAATTGAGTGTCATCAGCATAGAGATGGTACTGGAAGCCAAATCTGCTGATGGTTTATATAATTGGTGCTGTGTAGATTGAGAAGAGGAGAGGACCTAGAACGGATCCCTGAGGAACCCCGACAGCAAGAGAAAGAGGAGAGGAGGGAGAACCTGAAAATGAGACACTGAAGGAGCGGTCAGAGAGGTAGGATGAGAACCAAGAGAGAGCGGTGTCCTGGATGCGAGGCACTGAGCATGCTGAGGAGGAGATGGTGATCAACAGTGTCAAACGCTGCAGAGAGATCCAGGAGAAGCAACAATGAGTAGTTGCCTTGAGATTTTGCGGTCAGGTGACTGCCCGGTGTTAGCAGGGAGGAGCCCCATAGCCCAGTTTTAAAATTTGGAAAGCAGAGAGATCCAGGAGAAGCAACAATAGTTTTGCCCTGAGATTTTTTGCGGTCGGGGAGACCCCCCCGGTTTTAAAGAAAGGGGGGACCCGCCTCGGGGCACCGCCCTGTTAATCTGCTCCCGGCCCCCCCGGCCCACGTGCTAAAGGGGGCGATGCGTGACATCATTCATTTTAAACCACCTGGCCGAGAGCAAAACCTTTGAGCGTGGCTGACCCTGTGAGGGAAAGCGTGGTACCCCCCTAAAACCTGGCGGGCCTACCCAGACCCGGGGGCTACCTCCCAAAACACTTTCCAAAAAACCTTTTTCCGGGCCCCTGGTTACTTAAAAGGGCCCCTGGCTACCTGCCTTGCCCTGGATACCTACCAAGGCCTGGCTACCTACCTGACTCTGGCTGGCTACCTATCTGACCCTGCCTGGCTACCTCCCTTTGACCCCCTGGCTCCCTTTCCGCCCCTGCCTGGCTCCCTACTTGACCCACCTATACCCTCCTGACCCTGCCTGGCAAACCTATATAAACCCCCCTAAAACCCTCCCGGGCCCTCCCCGGTTCCTTTATCCCCCCCCCTATAGCCTCCCTTTGCCCCGGGCCTGGCTACCTTATGCCCCCCTTTAGCCTAACTGACCCCCCTTTTGGTCTACTTGCCCCTGTTGACTACCTATATGATCCCCCTATAGCCAAATCTGCCCCTGCCTGGCTCCCTTTTAATGCCCCCTTTAAAGCCTATTGATCCTCCCTCCCTTTTATAAACCCCTCTATAGTTCCCTAAACCCTTTCCCCTTCCCTGCATGACCTCTAAAAGCCTCCTAACAGCCTATCCAGGGCCCCGGGAGGGGGCCCCCGGGGGTGGGGGGAAAATCCCCCGGTGGGCCCCCCCCCCCGACCCGCTGGGGGGGCCCCGGAGGCCAGGTGCCGTCGCTCCCCCGGGGCCCCGTCCCGCCAAGGGGGGTTTCCTGAACGCCCGGGCCCCTGGGGCCCGGCGTAAAGAGCCCGGGCCCCGGGTGTTGGGGACTAATTTGGTCCCCCTCGACCTCCCGGGGCGGGCGCCGGGTGTCAGGGACCCAACAGCCCACTAGCGCTGCGCCCCGCTGATCGGGCCTGGCGGGCTGAAGGTTTTTTGGCCCTTCAGCCTCCCGGGGGGCCCGGGCCCCCTACGGCTGAGAAAGGGGGCCCGCGGGTGATGTTTCCCCGCGCCAAACCATGCAGTCAGGGGGAGCGGCGGCCGGGGGAGGAACGAGCCAGGAAAGTGGCTGTTTTGTTTTTTTTTTTTTTTAAAACTATTTTAAAAGGGGGGTCCCTGGCTAAAAAGGGGGGCCCTGGCTACAAGGGGGGCCCCGGGCAAATAAAAGGGGGTCCTGGCTAAAATTGGGGCCCCTGGTATAAAGGGGTCCCCTGGCTAAAAGGGGGGGCCTGGCTATAAAGGGGGGGCTCGGGCCCTTTTTAAAGGGGGTCCCTGGTCCCAAGGGGGGGCCCCGGGCTTTTTGGGGGGGCCCCTGGTAAAAAAGGGGGGGCCTGGCTTTTAAAGGGGGGTCCCTGGCACAAGGGGGGGGCCCTGTGTAAAAAGGGGGTTTTTTCCCTGGCAAACGGGGGGGCCCTGGCTAAAAGGGGGGGGGCCCTGGTAAAAGGGGGGGGGCCCTGGTATAAAGGGGGCCCCTGGCAAACAAGGGGGGCCCCTGGTTAAAAAGGGGGGGCCCCTGGCTACAAGGGGGGGCCCTTTGGCTATAAAAAGGGGGGTCCTGGCAAACAAGGGGGTCCCTGCTAAAAGGGGGGGCCTGGTTAAAAGGGGGGGGGCCCTGGCTACAAGGGGGGCCCCCGGGTTTTTAAAAAGGGGGGTTTCCCTGGGCTACAAGGGGGGTCCCTGGCTAAAAAGGGGGGCCCCTGGTTAAAGGGGGGCCCTGGTTTTAAGGGGGGTTTTTCCCTGGCTAAAAGGGGGTCCCTGGCTAAAAAAGGGGGGCCCCTGGCTAAAAGGGGGCCCCCTGGTTATTAAAGGCTCCCTGGTTTGAAGGGGGGGGACCGGGACTAAAAGGGGGGGGAAATAAATTGGCTAAAAGGGGGGGGGCCCCCGGGGCTTTTTAAGGGGGGTCCCGGGGCTAAAGGGGAGGGCCCTGGCTAAAAAAGGGGGGCCCCCTGGCTACAAGAGGGCCTGGCTAAAAAGGGGGGTCCCGGGTTAAGGGGGTCCCGGGGGATTATAAAGGGGGGGCCTGGTAATAAAGGGGGCCCCGGTATAAAGGGGGGCCCGGGGTAAAAGGGGGGGCCCTGGCAAAATAAAAAGGGGGGGTCCCGGTTTAAAGGGGGCCCCTTGACTGCAAGGGGGGGCCCTGACGGCAAGGGGGGTCCCTGGTACAAGGGGGGACCACTAAAAGGGGGGGGGGCCCCTGGCTATAAAGGGGGTTGCCCTGATTTGCAAGGGGGGCCCTGCTAAAAAGGGGGGGTCCCTGGCTATAAAGGGGGGTCCCTGGCAAACAAGGGGGGCCCTGGCTAAAAAGGGGGGGGTCCCTGGCTAAAAAGGGGGCCCCTGGCTTTTAAAGGGGGGGCCCCCTGACTAAAAGGGGGCCCTGGCTAAAAAAGGGGGGCCCCGGGGCTACAAAGGGGGGCCCCTGGCTAAAAAGGGGCCCGGGTCCAAGGGGGGTCCCTGACGGGAAAGGGGGTTTTAGAAGGGAGGCCCCGGGGTTCAAGGGGGGCCCCTGGCTATAAAGGGGGGTTCCTGGTAAAAGGGGGTTCCCTGGCTAAAAAAGGGGGCCCCTGGCAAACAAGGGGTCCCTGGCTAAAGGGGGGGGGAAAACCTAAACTAAAGGGGGGCCCTGAAAATTTTTGGGGGGACCGGGACAAAAAGGGGGGTCCCTGGTTAAAAAGGGGGCCCGGGCTTTTAAAGGGGGGCCCCTAAACTACAAGGGGGGCCCGGGCTCCCGGGGGGGTCCCTGGCTAAAAAGGGGGGCCCCGGGTTAAAAAGGGGGGGCCCCTGGTGCAAGGGGGGGGGCCCCCTGACTGAAAGGGGGGGGCCTGTTTAAAAGGGGGGGGCCCCTGGCTGGAAAAAAGGGGGGTCCCGGGGCTACAAGGGGGTCCCGGGGGCTAAAAAAGGGGGGGCCCCTGGTACAAGGGGGCCCCTGGCTAAAGGGGGGGGGGGTCCCCTGACTAAAAGGGGGGGGTTACCGGGGCTAAAAAGGGGGTCCCTGGTTTACAAGGGGGGGTCCCTGGTAAAAGGGGGTCCCGGCTTTTAAAGGGGGTCCCTGGCTATAAGGGGGCCCCTAAATAAAAGGGGGGGACCCGGCTACGGGGGGGCCCCTGGCTACAAGGGGGGGCCCTGCCCTGCAAGGGGGGGGTTCCGGGCTAAAAGGGGGGGGCCCGGGTTTAAAAGGGGGGGCCCGGGGGGGGGGATTTAAACAAAGGGGGGGCCCGGGCCCTACAAGGGGGGACCTGACTATAAAGGGGGGTTTCCCTGGCTACAAGGGGGGCCCCTAAACTACAAGGGGGGCCCCTTTGGTACAAAGGGGGGTCCCGGGTTTAAAAGGGGGGGTCCTGACTAAAAAAGGGGGCCCTCACACGGGGGCCCCTGGCTATACAGGGGCCCCTGGCTACAAGGGGTTTCCCTGGTTTCCAAAAAGGGGGGCCCGGGCTAAAAAGGGGACCGGGCTACAAAGGGGGCCCCTGGCTACCAAAAGGGGGGGGGGGGGCCCCTTTTGGGGGGGGGGGGGACCCTGGACCAAACAAAGGGGGGGCCCTTGACAAAAAGGGGGGCCCCCTGGTACCAAAAGGGGCCCCTACTAAAAGGGGGGGGGGGCCCTGACTCCCAATGGGGCCCTGGTCCCTAAGGGGCCCGTTTTGGGATTTCCTTTCCCGGGGGGCCCCTGACTAAAAAGGGGGGGCCCGGGGCTACCTAAATACAAAAGGGGGCCCACGGGCTACCTACACGAGCAAAAGGGGGGGGGCCCCCCCCCGGTTCCCTGCACACTACTAAAGGAAAACCCCAAAATCCCTTTGCAAACTCCCTTTAAAAGAGGCCTTAACTGTGTTTTATACTTCATGGGAAGCCCTAACTGCCTGTATACTTTCCTAAAGGGGGTCCCTAACTACCTCAGTTTAAACCCAACTGGGAGAAACCACCTTCCCAAGACTGGGGCCCGCCCCTTTTTCCTACCTTTCCCGGGTCTTTTTACCTACCCGGGTAATATAATTTAGAGGGCAGCAGCCCATAGTTGTAGCATTTTTTCCAGGGGTTTAGTCCTTTCCCCCCCTTCCAACCCCCTTAAAGGGTATAGGGGCCCCTAAGTTAAAGGTTGTACCCCCTCCTCCCACCCTGGGGAAATTTTTTTCAGAGGGGGGAAAAAGGGTTTTAAAAAAAATTTCTGGAAAATTGGGGATTCTAAAATATTTGTTTTTGTAAAATTTTGCGGGGGTGAGCTTTGGCCGGGGGAAAATCAAACATGGGGGTGTGGAAAGGATTGGGAAAAAAGAAAAGGGGGAAAAAAAAGCTCATGAAAAAAAGGAGAAAAAGGGTCCTCAGGGGGGGAGGGCTTTGGTGGGGTACCTGAAATTTTAGGGGTTATTTTTTCTTCTTTTATTGGAAACAGTGCTGGAGTCACCGTAATGGATGTGACCTGAGTGGTTTTTGGGCCTTTGTGGTCTCATATGGTGATGTTTAGGTTTTAACCCCGGGTGGTGTTTTGACCTCTATGTTTGGGCTCTATTTTGGGGGTGTTGTAGGTTTTTACCCGAAATGGTGTTTGATCTCTATGTGGTTCCAAAATAGGCGGTGTTGTGGTTTTACCCGAGCTGGTGTTTGACCCCCATGTGGTCCCCTATTGGCGGTGGGGGTTTTTAGGTTATACCTGGTGGTTTTCTGATCTCTTTTGGTTTCTTTTTTATGGCGGTGTTTTAGGTTATATCGGGCCGGTTAATTGGGCCGCGTAAATTTGGGCCCTGATTGACCCTTTTGATTGGAAGTTACACTTTTTCTTTTTGCTGGGATTATTTTAGAAGGTAGTGAGGTGGTGTGACCAAAGGGAAAAATGGTGGGGGATTTAAAGTAAAGTGGGGGGATGGGGGAAAATTGTAAAGTGGGGGGAGGGGGTTTTTGTAGGTTTGGGGGGGGGAGGTTTTTTATTATGGTTTTGGGGGGAGGGGGATATTGGGTTTTTATGTGGGTGGGGGGAATTTGTGGGGTGGGTGGAGGGGGGATATTGGATGTGGGTTTTGGGGGGGGTTTTTGTTGTGGGGGGAGGGGGATTTGGGGGTGGGTTGGGGGGGGATTTGGGGTTTTGGGGGGGGGGGATTTGGTTGGTGGGTGGCGGGGGATATTGTTTGTGGGGGGAGGGGGTATTGTTTGTGGGGGGGGGGGAGATTTTATGGGGTGGAGGGGGTTTTTGTTTTGTGGGTGGAGGGGGATATTGTATTTTGGGGGGGGGGGGGTTATTGTATGCGGGGGGGAGGGGGTTTTTGTATGGGGTGGAGGGGGGGGATTGTATGCGGGGGGGAGGGGGGGGTATTGTATGCGGATGGAGGGGGATATTTTTTGGGGTGGGGGAGATTTAGTTTGTGGGTGGAGGGGATATTGGGGTGGTGGGGTTTTTGTATGTGGGTGGAGGGGGATATTGTAGTGGGTGGAGGGGGGGGGTATTTTATGTGGGGGGCGGGGGTTTTTTGTTTTGTGGGGGGGAAAGGGGGGTTTGTATGTGGGTGGAAGGGGGGGAAAATTTTTATGTGGGTGGGGGGGGATATTGTATGCGGGTGGAGGGGGAAATTTTATGTGGGTGGAGGGGGATATTGTATGTGGGTGGAGGGGGATTTTGTATGCGGGTGGAGGGGGAAATTGTATGAGGGTGGAGGGGGGGTTTTGTATGTGGGTGGAGGGGGATATTTTTTATGCGGGTGGAGGGGGGGGATTTTATGTAGGTGGAGGGGGCTAGTGTATGTGGGTGGAGGGGGTTTTTGTATGTGGGGGGAGGGGGTTTTTGTTGTGGGGGAGGGGGTATTGTAAAGTGGGGGGAGGGGAAAATTGTATGTGGGTGGAGGGGGGATATTGTATGTGGGTGGGGGGGGGATATTGTATGTGGGTGGAAAGGGGGGTATTGTAAAGCGGGGGGGGGGGATATTGGGATGCCCGGGGGGAGGGGGGGATTGTTGTGGGTGGAGGGGGATTTGTATTTGGGTGGAGGGGGATAGGAGGAGTTTCTTAGCCCGTGTCTATGATATGTTAGAATGTATGTGGGGACTCCCCTTTTATTGTACTACACAATACAGTTCTGTTTTGCAACTGTATTTGTGGGAAAATGGGCGCATTTATGTCCCAGAGGCCGGTAATATTCTTTGTTTCAGTATGGTGGGCCCCCCCAAAATCAATTCCCTGTGGGGCCCCCGCCCCCCCAGTCCCCCACTGAGGGCCCAATCTATTAATGGGGGCCGCCCCAACTTTTGGGGCCCAACTACTGCCTACCTTGGGCCCAAAAATAAATACCTACCTGTTGCCTACCCGCTTAATTTGGGAAAAATTTAAAGGGCCCACCCCCAAACCAAACAATGGGTTTGTTTGGTAGCGTATGATAGTGAAATTATGGTGAGGGTTCACTCCTTGTATTATCTAATGCATGACCTAAGAGGTCCTGGTAAATTTTCCGGGGTCGGGGGCGGGGGAGGGGGGCCCCCATAAAAAAGTTGATGGGGCCCAGGCTTCTCAGTTACCCCCCTGCTCACCAATTTGTAAAACATAGTAGAATGTACAAGCCAAAAACATCAAGCTGTTACTTAACCCCTAACGAACCCCGGGCGTATCAGTACGTCCCCGGGGGCCAAAAAGGGGTTTGCAGGGGAATGCTCCCCGACCCCCCCCACAGCCGCCGGGTGTTAGCGGCAAATCGCCCTTAAACCCGGGAGTAAAAAGCGCCCGGCAGGGGCAAAGATGGCAAAGGTGGCCGCGGCGTCTGAATTAAAGCGATGGTGTGTGCACCGATCGGTGCGGTGATCGGGATCGCGCGCTATCTGCGCCCTCCAATGGCCGGGCATTGTGGGGAGGAGCTTGTGAAGGCTCCCCTCACTTACCTGGCGGTTTGCCCCCCTTCCTCCGGCGGAAATGGGGAAACCCCCCATCTTTAAACCCTAATGCATTGCCTATGCAATGCATTAGGTTGTATTAACAATTGCGCCACCTAGTGGTCAAGCCCACAGGTGGGCCCCCAATGTTACAGTAAAAAAAAAAAAAAAAAGTTTTAAGGGACAAAAAAAAAAAGATTAAAAGTTCAAATACCCCCCTTTCCCCATTTTACAAATAAAATCATTAAAATAATAAAAAAGTTACACATATTTGGATTAGCCCCGTCCCAAAAGTCCTTTCTATAAAAAAATAACTCATTTATCCCGTATGCGAACACCCTAGAAGAAAAAAAATTTAAACGCCAAAAAATTTCGTTTTTTGGTCATTTTAGTCACTCAAAAAGTGGAATAAAAAGATCAAAAAAGTCGCATGATTCCAAATGCAGGATAAAAAAAAAACTTTAGCCCCCAAAAATGCCCCCCACTGGGACGTCCAGG
>JAODAL010051575.1:0-26587 GCA_025379985.1 Phyllomedusa bahiana | reverse complement strand
AGTGATTGTTTTTGCAAGATCTTTAACATAAAAAGCAATCCTTGTAGTGAGACAACCCCTTTAAAGCGCTTTCAGCAAGTAAAATGCCCATACGAGACAATGGAGAGCTTCAAAACAGCGTCCAAAACACCTCACACAAAGTATGATGCGCTTGCGGTCGTCCTCCCCATTCTCTTCTAAGGGGGTTCCGGATATACCCGGCTATACTCCGGAGTGTGTGCACTTGGCTACATTCAGAACGCCCATAGAAGTGAATGGGGAAGACGTCCACAAGCGCCGCCCTCCTCCTTCTCATGCAAGGCCGCTCGCAGCTAGGTCAGAGCTGACCTGTGCAGTGGACTTTACTTTGTGGAAACATCCCATTAATCATCCCCCAACAGATCAATGAGCATTTAATAGTCTCAGAAAACCCCTTTAAAGAAGTTTAGTGGCTTCAAAGTTTTATGGGACTGTTCACCTTCACAATTAATTCACATCATAAAAGATGAAGCAACACTGGGAACCGTCTTGAAGGACTTCTGTGTTTTATTAGCTATGTGATTATTCGTGCGTTTGTTTTTACACAATGATGATTCTCAAAAATGAATCTAAATTCAATGGCTATGTACTGACACCCGCTCAGCAAATCAGCTCAGCATTGACATCTACTGTACCTCTGTTGCCCTGTCAAATTGATGTAGGACTATTGTAAAGATTTAGGCCCACATGTATGAAAACTGTGTATGTTAAAACTCTCTTTGTTACCCATAGCAACCAATCAGAGCTCCCCTCTCATTTCATACAGTGCTATGGAAAAAAGAAAGGGGAGCTTTGATTGATTGCCATGGGATCTGATTAGTTGCTATGAGATCTGATTAGTTGCTATGAGCTTTGATTGGTTGCTATGGGCTCTGATTGGTTGCTATGAGCTCTGATTGCTTGCTGTGGGCTCTGATTGGTTGCTATGGGATCTGATTGGTTGCTATGGGCTCTTATTGTTTGCTATGAGCTATAATTAGTTGCTATGGGCTCTGATTGGTTACTATGGGATCTGATTGGTTGCTATGAGCTATGATTGGTTGCAATGGGCTCTGATTGGTTGCTATGGGATCTGATTGGTTGCTATGAGCTATGATTTGTTGCAATGAGCTATGATTAGTTGCTATGGGCTGTGATTGGTTGCTATGGGCCACACAAAAAATCTTAGACCTAGACAATATTCATACATGTGACCCTTAATGCCTTATGTATGTAAACTGTCTAGCATTAAGGCTGTCTGTGTTGCCCATAACAACCAATCAGAGACCATAGCAGTCAGTCAGAGTTTATAGCAACCAATCAGAGCCCATAGCAACCAATCAGAGCTGATAGCAACCAATCAGAGCTCAGATTTTTATCTTTCCAGAGCAGAATATGAAATGTAAGCTGAGCTCTGATTGGTTGCTATGTGCTCTGACTGATCGCTATGGGCTCTAATTGGTTGCTATGGGCTCTGATTGGTTGCTATGGGCAACACAGTCTTACTGCTAGACCAGGGGTGTCAAACTGTGGCCCTCCAGCTGTTAGGAAACTACAACTCCCATCATGCCCACTGTTATAGATTATACAAATGCATGATGGGAGTTGTAGTTTCCCAACAGCTGGAGGGCTGCAGTTTGACACCCCTGTGCTAGACAGTTTACATACAAAGGGCTTTAAGGGCCACATGTATGAAAACTGTCTTGGTCTAAGACTGTCTTTGTAGCCCATAGCAAGCAATCAGAGCTCCCCTTTAATTTTTCTAGAGCACTATATGGAATGAAAGGTGAGCACTGATCGTTTGCTCTGGGCAACACAGCCTTACTGCTAGACAGATTTCATACATGAGGCCCTTAGTTATTGTCTTATTGGAACCTCAATTCAGTGCAAAAATTACTATACCTTATTTCAAAGTCCTTCAATGCCCTTTTGTTCCTATGATTATATAGTGTATAACTTTGTTGCCCGTAGCAACCAATCAGAGCTCAGCGTTAATTTTTCCAGAGCAGTATAAGAAATGAAAGCTGGGCTCTGATTGGTTGCTGTGGACTCTGATTGGTTGCTATGAGCTCTGATTGGTTGCTACGGGCAACAAAGAAAGTTTTACTGCTAGACAGTTTTCATACATGAGGCCCATTGTCTATACAGAAAAGGGTTGTCAGAGGGATCCTGAAGGCAGATGATCATTAATTTTTTCAATAATAAAAAGTCACATAATTCTCCATTGTACTTTTATTATTGTTGTAGTAATTAACTTATTTTTTACTCTCAGGGGATACATATGCCAGCAAGTATCACGAAACTGATGCAAGTGTGTTTTTCTGAGGACACTTATTCACCTGTTTTAAATTTAAATTTTTTATATTTGGAAGTAAATTTTTTCAGGCAAATTATTCACTTAGGGCGACATGTTTAAACAGGGCTGTGCCAAAAGTCTGGCGTCTTTTCAGCCTGAAAACTAGCGCTGTTCGCTCTATTTTTAACCAGGCGCACTCCAATATCAGGCGCATTACATAGCGAAATCGGGGGGCGTGCTGGAGGCGTGTCACACTACAACACATTTATATGTTCAGTACGGCAAATCCAGGCGCATTACTGCTGGAACAGGTAGAGCACTTTAAAAGTGGTTTACCTAAACCAGAAGTGTCGCTTAGTAGCTAGAAAGCGCTAAATCTATGACCCACAGTAGAACAGGTTCATAGATTCAGGCAAATTCTACGCTTCTAATGTGCTCAATAAAAATGGCACCTGGGCAACAAAATACATACAGGTCGCCCTTAAAGTTTAATACTTGAAGCTTAACTTCTGCTTTATGTGCAGCACATTCCTTTACGTTTCACAAAGATGAAATATTGGAATACATTTTATATACTCTCCTTTAGGTTACATTTTAATGTAATTTCACGTTACTTGCGTTAAGTATATACCGTGTGCCAGAAAATGTGATAACAATAATAATAATGAAATAATAGTAATAATAAAAATATTATTAAACATGATTAAGAATAATAGCAATGAATTGGTAATGCTAATAATGATAATAGTAGTAATATTAATACTATAGTTTTAATAATAATAACAACAACAGTAAGGCCTCGTTCACACGGCTTATTTCAGAACGTATTTACAACGGATTTCCGATGTAAATACGTTCTGAAATCAGTTGAAAATCAGTTGCAAATAAGTGTCACTAAGTGTGGCACGTATTTTTTGTAATGATTTCCCGACGGATTCACCATCTACAATCATTGTAGGTGGTGAATCCGTCCGGAAATAATTGACATGTCAATTGTTTTTCCGTCCGGATTGCCGTCGTCAATCCGCGGCGGCAATCCGGAACGGAATTTTGCGTTGTGTGAACGACGAGCCGTATTTTCTATTGAAATCAATAGAAAATAGGCTGTGTACTTAATTCGGACGGATTTGCGACGGATTGACGATCGTCAATCCGTCGGCAAATCCGTCCGAAATAAGCCGTGTGAACGAGGCCTAATAGTCATGATACAAACATAGTCATGATGATAATAATAATAATAATAATAATAATAATAATAATAATAACACTATAGTCATGATGATGATAATAATAACAACAATTGAATAAAAATAATAATAATAACAACAACAGTAATAGTCATAAAACAACAATAGTCATGATTATGATGATATTATTATTATCATTATTATTATTATTATCATCATCATCATCGCTGTTTGTATTATGACTATTACTATTATTATTATTATTATTTATTATTATTATTGACAGTAATAGTCATAATTAGAGATGGGCGAATTGATTCTAACGAAGTGGACTTCGTTTAGAATTTCAGGAAAACTTCGGTTTCTGAACGAAGTCAAGTTTGGGGTACTTCGGGTGAACGAAGTGTGCTTTTGATTGATAAAAGGGCTGCGAGCACATGGGGGTTACAGGGGGCAAAGAACTGGGAGGAAGAAGGGCATGCCTGCATGACATGTGCAGAGATGAAGCCAATCAGGACCGCCGAGATTCTGTGACTCACCGCACTATATAAGTCCGGGGCGACGCCGGGAGCTCACACGCCTCTCCCTGTACTGATCAGGGAAAGGGGCTGCCGCGGCTGATAGCTCTTACTGAAGAACTGATTTTTTTTACAGCGATTTTGTGGGTGTCTCAGCTTGTCTCAGAACTGCTTCTCTTAATGTTCTATTTCTGATTTTTTTTGGGTATTGGTTTTGAAATCCCGTGTGCGTCCACTGCAGCTGCATATAAAATTTAAAAACCTAAACTGCTCACAGCACATTGAATATCCAGGGGATCTAAGCCAGTTCCCGTTGTATTCATTTAAAAAAACAGCGTTTTACAATACAAATACCACTTCATTTTTGGCTGCTCAATTCTTTGGCCCAATTTAATCCAGGGGTTAATTAAGAGTTGTTTTTCAGCTGTGGTGACTCCAAGAAACCCTCATTTTCACCGCCAAAATATATACATTTTTCCTGTAGCCTAATTCACAAGCAAAGGTAAATTACAATTTTATCTCTTGCTGGTGGCGTAAAAACAACCGCATTGTAACACGCTACAAAGCTAGTAGATTGTGGTGGCTCAATTCTTTGGCGCAATTTATATCCAGGGGTTAATTAAGCATTGTTTTTCAGCTGTGGTGACTCCAAGAAACCATCATTTTCACCGCCAAAATATATACATTTTTCCTGTAGCCTAATTCACAAGCAAAGGTTAATTACAATTTTATCTCTTGTTGTGTGGCGTAAAAAACACCGCAATGTAACACGCTACAAAGCTAGTAGTTTGTGGTGGCTCAATTCTTTGCCGCAATTTACATCCAGGGTTGAATTAAGCGTTGTTATGCAGCTGTGGTGAGTCCAAGAAAACCGTCATTTACACCACCAAAACATATACATTTTTCCTGTAGCCTAATTCACAAGCAAAAGTTATTTACAATTTTATCTCTTGTTGTGTAGCGTAAAAAACACCGCATTGTAACACGGTACAAAGCTAGTAGTTTGTGTGGCTCAATTCTTTGGCGCAATTTACATGCAAGGGTTAACTAAGTAAATTTTTTTGCAGTTGCACTCAGTAAAAAAAAACTTTCTTTTTCCACCGCCACAGAAGAAAATTCTGTAGCAAATTTTTCATATCTGAAGGTTAAATAAGCCTTTACATTCAGTAAAATACACAGAGTTTTTAAAACGGCACATGCAAGTAATTTTTCCTGGCCATTTGTGGAGGAGCAATTTATTCCATGGGTTAACCAAGATGTTACTGGGTTGAAATTTGTAGTCAAATACAGGGTGTATAGTTTATTATATACAGATTTCTTCCTCAAACAGTGTCTGTACCATTTTAGAACAAAACAGTATGTCCAGGCAGAGAGGTGGCAGGCTCTGCCACCTGCGAGTGGCAAGTGGCACAAACATTCCTGGAACAGGCCCTTGTCGCAGCACAGACAAGGGGACGTCGCAGCAAGGGTCACTCGGTGAGGCCCACCAACTGCCGCTGTTATCTGGACGGCCGTGTGTTGTTCTGCAATCCAATGGGTTCTTGATTGGTTGACTAGTCATCCACTTCCTCCAGATGACATCTGACAACCTCAGCCAAGTGTCGGTGGGACGTCAGACACAACCCTTAGTTGGATGGCCCGGGAGCGGGTAGTGGCCCTCTCCTGACCTCAACCCGCCTCTGTCCCATTCGGTTCCCTAGCCAGAGACTACTTTGTGGTCTGGCTCAGCGCCACTATATAGCGAGGATGAACAATTTGAGGAGGGGCAGTCAGCAGCTATTGGATGCGAAGAAATGACGGCCAATATCCCCTGCTTCTTGCAGTAGGTGGCAAAGTATAGATGTTGAGAGTGGAATGGGAGGTCATGATGTGAGGGGGTCAGCCTCATGCATACCAAGACGGTGATGAGGACAGCAGTGACGTTGAAACTCAAATAGATGATATGTAGCCGAACGCAACTTGGGAGCCGGTGAGGCAAGGGATTCATCATCGCAGGAGAAGAGGGAGTCAGCTTGCGCGTTAGGCACTGCGCAGCCAGCAAGTGGGTTGGGTTTGGCGTGAGTCAGAAGGGATAGCAGCAGTGGGAGGTCGGGACAAGCACAAGCGGGCCACGGGGTAAAAAACCCCGCTTCGCAGGTCAAGAAGTGCGGCACAGGTGGCTCAGCGAGGCAGCGGTGGAGTAGTCATCAGCTGCGAGCGTTGGCAGTAAAATCGATACTCGGCGGTTTGTCAGTTATTTGCTAAGTCAACGGAGGACGACGATATGGGTCTATGTAGTTCTGTAAGCAGAAAGTGAAGCGTGGCCAGGGAGCTAACGTTGGCCACCCCCTATTTTCTTATGGCCTGCGTCAACCATGCAGTGTCACCATCCGGTTGGTTGGGAGAAACGTGACTCAGATGTTGTTGGTCAATCTGCCGCCGCTAGCAACAGCAGCAGCAGAGCCCAGTGGCACGCATGCTATTGCTGCAGTCATGGCTCAACCACCTCTGCTGAAGGAGCTGTTTCTCTTTGAATCCTCTCCCGCGTCCAGATGATCCAGCAGTCGTTCAGCGAAGGCGATTGCAAAGAGACAACAGTATGTGTCACAACCATCTAAGGTTGCAGAAGCTGACCGTTACTCCTGTTCCAAGTTGTTGGATGCTGCAGTCCTCCCCTTTCCAAATGGTGGACTCTGCACCGTTCAGTGAATAATGGGCTTGTTGCGAGCCGAGATGGAGAGTTCCAGCCATAATTTCTTTTCCAAAAGGCAGTTCCAGACACTTTCATAAAATATGTAGACAGAGGTTTTTAGGAGTCCTTGAGCTTAATGGTTTGTTCCAAGGTGCACGGCAGCGCGGACGTCTGGAACTGTAACTACTGGTCAGGCAAGTTACATTCTTTACGGCCCACTGGGTGAAATGTGCTTTCCGGCACAGGCACACCAACAACTTGGACAGGAGACGCCGCTTTTCTTCCTCACGTTAGTCAAACAGACAGCATCCTGCGCCAATGTCCGCCTCCTCCTCCTCCACACCACACACCTCTCAGCCTCACAGTACTGCTCCATCTTACCAAATGTGTAGGGGCACAGCCGAGGTCGCCACAGTTCTACACCTGCTTGCACCTCGGCGAACGAAGTCACACAGGGAATGGAAACTGCTCCGCGTCATGCAGCCATGAAATCGATGTGTCGGCTTTCCTCCGCGCCAACTGCAAATCAGAACCATGGGACGGACATGGAGGGAAACATGGAGTCGGAGCTGCACCGAGGAGGGATGGTCCATGCGCCATGCAATGGCGCACGTGTTCAATCTGGTTGTGAAAAGGTTCCTGAAGTATCCACCGATCTTCGAGATTCTGAAAAATGACCCAGGATAACTGTGAATGTACTTCATCCTTTCCTACAAAGTCAGGAACACCCTCCTCGAGTTGCAGCGGCCAGAACGGCCTTCCCCAACACACTCTGATATGGATGTTTCCACCCTGTTGGAATTCAGCCTGCACATGTTGGACCGACTGTATGAACAGAGAAAGGCCATTAACGATTTTTTGATGATCCAGGCAGACAGGAGTAATCCACTGTGTAAACTTTGATGTCAGCCAGTGTGCAGCTCATGTGTGACACCTGCCGTTTGTGGAGGCATTCGAGGAGGCCACGTTATTGTCAGTCGCCAGGACTACGGGATGATAACGTCTTCACTGCTTCATGTCTGGACAGATGCTCGAAAAATCTGTCTGGCAGGGGACTGGAGACGTGGCGACTACATATCGCGGCCACATGAGTCCGGTGGGGAATGAAATGAGGAGGAGGAGGACATTGGAGCAGAAGCATTGTCTGGTGATATGAGTGATTTTCTACCCACGTGACAAGAGAGGCAGGAGCAGGAGCTGCTGGACGGAGGTAGATGGAGATTTTTTTCCCCAGGGGAAGACGGCAGATGACCGTAAAGCACCGTTGGGGCGGGGACAGTATACAGTGAGATGGGGCAGGGAGCCCCTCGGAGTCACTTGTGCAGATGCCCCGTCAACTGCTGATTTGCCTGGCTAGTGACAGCCGAAATAGTCAGCACTCCGGCAGAAGGATGACTTCTGCTCTCCACCCTATGGACCCTCGCTACGGTCCAAATGGGAGCCTTTTTCCCGCTATTGAGAGGAGGACAAAACTCAAATACTATAGGGAAATCCTCCGTAGTCAGTGGCCGCTGGCCTATGTGCGGCATTGTCCCTCCTCTGTAAGGTCTGACCGGGGATATCTTCAGCGCTCACGTACTACTGCCGCCGGCATGCCGGAGGAAGGTGGGGGGGTCGGAGCAGTACCAGCCTCCATCAGCAGCAACCTAAGTCTGGAGTCACTGTTGAGCTGCTTCCTTCAACCCGCCTATTGAGGAGGGCAGTGCCAGCAGCAGCAGCAGCATCAGGACCAGGAGCAGACCCTGAAAAAACAGGTGGTGGCCTCTTGAAAAGCAACTCTGCCACCCCAGTTAGAAGATCCGCTGGACTTATGGGGAGCTCAAACTGGATTTGTGGCCGCAACTTGGCGTAGAGTTTGCTAGTGGAGAAGCTGTCCCTGCCGGCAGTAGTGTGTGCATCAGAGCGGGTGTTCAGTGCGGGGGGGGCCATCAGTTACCCCAAGGAGAACCCAGCTTGTCACGGGAAATGTGGAAAAGACTGACCTTTGTCAAGATGAATCAGGCGTGGATCAGCCAGGATTTCCACAAACCAATGCTTAGGTGTAGGGACTACATCAGCATGACGCTCACCAAACTGTGAGAAATGAGTCTGGGTTCAAACTCTACCTGCCTCAGCCACTATTCTGATTTACCGCACCCGCTGATGCAACACATCTGCTGACAGTTTCTCCATCTGCCACCCAACCACCTTTACCAGGGGACTGGTCTTGTACACCACCTCCACATCTGGTCATTGTGCCACTGGTTCTGACACTCATGCTGCTGCTGTGGCTGCTGCAGTGGTGACCTCCACACTGTGTCATTGTCCCACACTGTGGCCTACTCATGTTTTTGCCACCTCCAGAATGTCATTGTGCCACTGTCAGACCTCATGTTGCTGCTGTGGCTGCTGCCGTGACTTACACACTGTGTATTGTGCCACTGTCTGAACCTCAGCTGTGCTGTGGGCTGCTGCCATGACCTACACACTGTCATTGTGCCACTGTCTGACTTCGATGATGGCTGCTGTGGCTGATGCCATGGGACCTACACATCTGTCATTGTGCAACTGTATGACCTCATGCTGCTGCTGTGGTGCTGCCGTGACCTAACACACTCTGTCTTGTGCCACCTGTCTGACCTAATGCTGCTTGTCTGCCGTGACCTACACACTGTGTCATTGTGCCACTGTCGTGACCTCATGCTGATGACTATGCTGCTGTCGTGACCTCACACTGCCATTGTGCCACTGTCTGGACCTATGCTGCTGCTGTGGATGATGCCGTGACCATATACACTCTGTCATTGTGCACTGTCTGAACTCATGCTGGCTGCTGTGGCTGCTGCCTTGACCTCTTACCACCACCAACTGTGGTCATTGTCACTCTGTGGCCTACTACTGTTTTTGTCTCTCCAGAAGCCATTGTGCCACTGTCTGACCTCATGCTGTGCTGTGGCTGCTGCCGTGACCTCCACAATGTTCATTTGTGCCACTCTGATTGGCCTACTCCGTTTTTGCCACCTCCAGAAAATGTCATTGTGCCATGTCTGACCTCATGCTGCTGTGGCTGCCGCCGTTCCTCCACACTTTGTCACTGATGTTGCCACTGTGCCCTAAGATTGTTTTTTTTCTATCTGTCGCTGCCATGACTTTATCAGGCTACATTTCCCCTTCAGTTTTTTGGTCAGTTTTGCCCTCTTAAGTGCCCAGGGAATTTTATAGTGAAGTGATTCTAAGAGCGGCGGCAGTCATGTGTGTGTCATACTAAAATACAACATTGTATGAAGACCAAACCAGCTCCCTTGCATATTTAAGCATGGCACACGATCTTACAGCACCCTGCAGGGCTCTGTGGCACACCTGGAAATAGCTGTTTTTAACGTGATTCGTGCCAAAGTTATTCTGAACAAAGTTTTTTTTTGCCGAGAAATCCGGCGAAGTGAACAAACCGAATTTCGGGAAATTCGCCCATCTCTAGTCATAATACAAAAAGAGTCATGATGATGATAATAATTATAATAATAACAGTAATAGTTATAATACAACAATAGTCATGGTGATGATAACAATAATAATAATGATAATAATAACAATAATAACAACAACAGTAATAGTTATAATACAATAGTCATGATGATGATGATAATAATAATAACAACAGTAATAGTTATAATACAACAATAGTCATGATGATGATAATAATAATAATAATAATAATAATAATAATAACAGTAATAGTTATAATACAACAGTAGTCATGATGATGATAATAATAATAACAATAATAATAATAATAATAATAATAATAATAACAACAACAGTAATAGTTATAATACAATAGTCATGATAATGATGATAATAATAACAACAGTAAGTCATAATACAAGAATAGTCATGATGATGATGATGATAATAATAATAACAGTAAGGCTATGTTCACACGGCTTAACTACGGGGCGTAATTCCGCAATTACGCCGTGTGGCCGGGGGCGGGGCGGGAGCGGGGGAGCGAGCGGGGGGCCGGCACTTCGCCGGCCCATAGACAGTCATTGCTAGCGGCGCGTATACGCCACTAGAAAGTGACCTGTCAATTATCTCCCCCCTCGGCGTATTCGCCGAGCAGGGAGAGGAGACGTAATGCATAGTTCTCTATGAGAACTGTGCATTACCGTAGTTACTGGGACAGATTCAGCCCATAATTGGCGCACTCATAATACAATAGTCATGATAATAATAAAAATAATAACAACCACAGTAATAGTTATAATACAATAGTCATGATGATGGTGATAATAATAATAATAATAATAATAATAATAATTGTCATAATTCAACAATAGTCATGATGAAGATGATAATAATAATAACAACAACAGTATTAGTCATAATACAACAATAGTCATGATGATGATGATAATAATAATAATAATAATAATAATATAATAGTAATAATAATCAAATAATTATAAAAGGTAATAATACCAACGATTAAATAATAATCTAAAAAACGTTACAATGAACAATGCAATACTGTCCTCTAGTGGATAAACATTCCCTGCAAAAGAAATTAATAACCAGACAGAAGTGAAGAATTGTCAGTAGATGATGTTGCTTCCAGGGATTTTCCCATCAAGGTTCCCCCTATTTGTAAAGGGGACATAATAGGGTAAGTGCTATGTGGGCACTATACCTGACTACTCACTGTTCCTACATAGAAATAAATGCACAGGCATCAGATGAGCTCGGATTTGTACTCAGAGGCCAGTTGCCCACATATGGGATTACCTTTTTTACTTCGGCCGGCCTCTAACAAGAACACAATTTTTACGAAGATAAAACATACCCAAGTAATTCTGAAAGAAAGCGTAAAATGAAGATGTGTTACCAAACCCTGGAGAACAACAGCCCTCAGGAACCTTTGATGGAACAGAGCGATACATGGTCTATGTACAAAGGCTTCTTTCAGGTCTCCAGAGACCATGACATGGAGTCTTCATGAACAAGTACAGTAGAGAAGGACCAGACATCTCTCTATTCTGTAACCTTTCCTCATGATGTGCTTGTTTATTTAACAGAGATTTATGTACAATTTTACCTGGATTTGGTAATAGGAAAGCCGTAGGGATTTTTCCGGAGGAGATTATCTATAGAATGCATGGTATTGTTTTGAAAAAGGAGGATTCCAGGACCAGCTACCTGTCTAGTGGAAGCCGAGGAGTTATTAGACAATGAACTAATGGGAGATGATAGGATCATATTGAGTTCCCACAAATCTAAATGACAGCTTCACAAATTGGGTGAAAGTGTCTTAGATGACTAAGCGTCAGAATTCAAATTTCCGGCTTATCAGCTTCACAAGGTCTTCTGCCACCACCTCTTTGTGGTACATGTCTAAAGCCATCATAGGTATTTCTGGAATGATACCTGGGATTAGATATCCTACACAAAGAACCTTTACCATTATCTTTGTTAGTCTGAGCAAAAATCTTTCCTTTTTTTATCAAAATCCCATCAACTCATCCAGCTCTGTTCCCAAAACGGTGTCCGGCCCTATTCAATATGCTAGATTGCCAGAAAAAAAAAATGGGTAATCCAGGCTTTACCCATAATGTTTTTGTTGTGTGGAAATAGCCTGTGTAGAAGCCAGCGTCTGAGGGGCAGAAAGGCATCAGAATTTGAGGTTGCCCCCCTTAAAAAATTTTAAGCCAAGTCTGCACCCCCGACCCCCCCCTTTTTTTTTGGGGATTTCCCCCTGTATTGTCGGGAGGGGCCACCCTCCCCCACGCAGGCGTTTTGGGGGCCCCTAAAAACCCCCCCAAAAAACCCCCAAAAAGGGAAAATGGAATCCTAAAAAAGTGGGTCCCCGGTACTCAAAAACCCAGGCCCCCGCAAGGGGGATGTCCCCCCCCCCCCCCCCCCCCGCCCCCCGGGGCCGGCGGGGCGGGCCCAAAACCCGGACATTAGTGAAGGTCATAGTATAGAGACTCAAGGACTTTAGTGGAGGTAATAGTATGGAGACACAGGGACTTTAATGAAAGTAATAGCATGGAGACTCAGGGACTTTAGTGAAGGTCATATTATGGAGACTCATGGACTTTAGTGAAGGGGCCCTAGTTGGGCTCAGGGACTTTATGAAGGTCATCTTGGGACTAAAGGATTATGAGATCAAGTATAGAGACCCAAGGACTTTGTGGTGAATGAAAGGGACTAGAGGGCTGTAAAGAAGGTAATGCATGGAGACTGGGACTTTAGGGAGGTATATTTTGGAGACCTGGATTTGGAAGGGCCCTTGTATGAAGATAGTTTTTGAGCGTTTTTTTTCGACAAGTTTAAATCGGCAAGGTTTTTTGGTGTCGAAATTTTCCAGTCATGCGATAAATTTAAGTTAAAATTTGCATAATCTATTAAGATCGGCCTTTTTTTGGCGCTTCCCGTAATTTGGCACCCGGAAAAGAGATTACGTATGGCGGGTGGATGTGGTGCGACGTCATTGACGGGATGTGTATGGTTGCGATTGGCTGGAAAAATCACATGACCTCGTTTTACATAGAACAGCGTTTCCTTTTTTCACCCTCAGTGTCTCTCAGCGTTCATAGGGATAGGACCTGCGCTCTGCCTGTGGCCAAACAGTTTCAGCAAAAATTAGTCTATTTCTGCACAGAGAAACCTCTACTATTAGCTTGTGATCCTTCCAATTTAGTTAGATTAGAGTTTTGAACATTTTATGTAGTTAGCTAGAGAATTTTAAAGGCAGCATTACGCTGTAAATTCACGGCGGTGGGAGCGGGGGGGGGGGGCACGCGGGGCGAACACAGACAAGCTCTATCTATAAAGAACACTGGATAAAGTTACACCAAGACTTAGTGTAGACATGGTAGTGGAATTTTTTATTATTAATAGTTTGCTATTGAAATATTTCCTGGATATTGGGCCGCCTGAACTTATCTTGGCACACCCTCATTTCTAGTAACTGCAAAGGGCTCTTTGTTTTGCTGCAAAACTCACTTTAAATTTTTCAGTATACATTTCAGATAGGTGTTCAATTTTACCCATTACACCAGTGACTGTTGCACTTAAATTACAATCCAGCAATCTTGTAGTCAGCACAGGTTGTTTGTTGCCAAAAATACCGTGTATCGTACGAAAACATAACAGTTACGTGTTTTTTGACTTTTTTCGCACCCAGCCTGTTCATTGACGCGCATTTACGTAAATCTTAAAACAGCAATTCTATATTCACCACAGGTGAATTGTAAGGTGCAAAAAAAGCCGGTGAGTATATGAAAACATAACAGTGACGGTGTTTTTTGACTTTTGCGCACCAAGCACTGTTCATTGACGCAGCATCTACGTAAAATCTTAAAACAGCAATTCTATATTCACCACAGGTGAATTGAAAGGTGCAAAAAATACCGTTTATTATATCAAAACAAACAGTTACGTGTTTTTTGACTTTTGCACACCAGCACTGTTCCATTGACGCAGCATCTACTAAATCATAAAACCAGCAATTTCTATATTCACCACAGGTGAATTGAAAGGTGCAAAGAAATACCGTTTATTAAAACAAAACATAACCGTTACGTTTATTTGACTTTTGCGCACCCAGCACTGTTCATTGACGCATCATCTACTTAAATCTTAAAACATCAATTCTATATTTCACCCACAGGTTGAATTGAAAGGTGCAAAAAAATACCGTTATATATGTCAAAACATAACAGTTACGTGTTTTTTTGACTTTTGGCGCACCAGCACTGTTCATTGGACGCAGCATCCTACTAAATCTTAAAACAGCAAGTTCTATATTTCACCACAGTGATTGAAAGTAGCAAAAAATACCGTTTATTATATCAAAACATAAACAATTACGTGTTTTTATTACTTTTGCACACCCAGCACAGTTCATTGACGCAAGCATACTACGTAAATCTTAAAACAGCAATTCTATATTCACCACAGGTGAATTTGAAAGGTGCAAAAAATACCGTTTATATCTACAAACATAACAGTTACGTGTTTTTATTTGAACTTTTGCGCACCCCAGCACTGTTTCATTGACCGTCATCTCTACGAAATCTTAAACCAGCATTCTATATTCACCACCGGGTGAATTGAAAGGTGCCAAAAAAAAAATTAATAAAACCCCCGGGGTTTTTTATTTTAATTTTTATATTATATCAAAACATAACAGTTTACGTGTTTTTTTTTGACTTTTGCGCACCAGTCACTGTTCATTGACGCAGCTCTACGTAAATCTTTAAAACAGCAATTCTACACTCACCGGCCCACTATATTAGGTACACCAGTCCAACTGCATCGTTAACACTTAATTTCTAATCAGCCAATCACATGGCGGCAACTAGTGCATTTTAGGCATGTAGACATGGTAAGACATCACCTGCAGTTTTCAAACCGAGCATCAGTATGGGAAGATAGGTGATTTGAGTGCCTTTGAACTGGCAATGGTTGTGGTGCCCAGAAGGCTGTCTGAGTATTTCAGAAACTGCTATCTCCTGGATTTTTCAACGCCACAACCATCTCTAGGGTTTACAGAGAATGGTCCGAAAAGAGAAAAAAAACATCCATGAGCGCAGTCCAGTGGGCGGAAATGCCTTGTTGATGCCATAAGTCAAGGAGAATGGGCGACTGGTTCGAGCGATAGAAAGTCAACAGTAACTCAAATTAGCCCCCCTTTGTTGTACTTTTGTTACACCAGTAGCAGAAGAGAATCTCTGAACGCACAGTACGGCGAACTATTGAGGCAGATGGCTACAGCAAGCAGAAGACCACGACCGGGTGCCCACTCCTTTCAGCTAAGAACAGGAAACCTGAGCTCCAATTTTCCCTAAGCTTCATCGTAAATGACAGTAGAAGATAGAAAAACGTTGCCTGGTCTGATGAGTCACGATTTCTGCTGCACATTCGGATGGTAGGGTCCAGAATTTGGCGTCACACCAATGAAAGCATGATCCATCCTAGCCTTGTATCAACGGTTAGCGCAGGTGGTGGGGTGTCATGTGTGTGAATATTTTTCTTGGCACTCCTTTGGCCCCATGGTACCAATTGATGTTGCATCGTTGCAAACACTGTGGAATCTATGCCACGAAGAATTGAGGCATTTCTGAAGTCAAAAGGGGTCCAAACCCCCTTACTAGCATGGTGTAACCTAATAAAGTGGCCGGTGATGTAAATTCACCACAGGTGAATGAAAGGTGCAAAAAATACTGTTTTATGATATCAAAACAATACATTACGTGTATTTGAATTTTGGCACGCGCCCGAGCACCCAGCACTGTCAGTGACGCAGCATCACGTAAATCTTAAAACCGCAATTCCTATATTCACCACAGTTAAATACATAACAGTTACGTGTTTTTTTTGGACTTTTGCCTCAGTCCCAGTATTTGTTGATAGACACCTTTGCAGTAAATTGTGAATCCAGCAAATTTGTTTTGATTAAGGATTTGAGATAGCTTGATATGCCGTCTTATTAAATAAGAGACTTTCCAAAACAAATCCAACCTTCTCAAATTTATTATATTTCTGAACAGTAGCGAAATGCAGGTTGGAAAGCGAAGCAAAGAGGTGGGTACCAAGATGTAAGAGTAGAGAGAAAGGTGCTCCTTCCAGTGCTCTGTCGACAACACGCATGCCACTGATCGTCAGTTGCAGGACGTCAGCCTGTCATTCGCTGGGTCAGGCCCTGTGAATCAAAGTAACGAACATCGTCGCCAATCTGTCCTTCATGGATAAATGCAACCTGCATCTAGCAGTCTTAAACCACCTGCGACCTCAGCAGTCACAGTCCACAAATGTCGTCATCAGCATCATCACACCGTCCAACATGAAAGCAGCCCCAAAATGTCAACTCGTGTACCCACGCACTGAGGATAATCCATTTTCTGAAGAAACCTCTTAGATGACAAAATGCGTGGGGTCAGAAGGCATGTTAAAAATCAAGAGCCAAAAAGAGATGAATTTCTCTCTCTGACGCCCAGTTACTGATGCCATCTAGAGGAGTGAAGGAAGCCGGTCAATCGCAAAATCCCCGGGCGTCGGCAACGCCGCCCTTGCGTGCCCCATGCTTGTAGCCCGCAGCTTTCTGAAAAGCAGAAAGTCAGGACGACCAAGTCACCTGTGTTGATGATGATGACGACATTGCGGATCCTCCTGGTCTTTTTCTAGCAGAATTTGCATGGCGAGCGCTTCATCAGTGGGACGAGGAGGAATACGATGGGTAGTGTCAATACGGTCCCGCCATAAATTGGGCATAAAAGAGGGCGGTCCAGAAGTCCGCTGATATGATTCCCCCAACCAAGGGTCAGCGCAAACCCCTCCTCGCTTATCGCCGTCCAAAAACGTCAGGACCCTCTCAAGCCTGGGCCTTCTTTGAGCAACCTCTGATTCACCCACGATGTCCATATGCCGCCTTTGCGTAAACGCATAAGTAGAGGCAAGAACCTTAATTTTAACCACCCCAACATGTCTAGTCACATGCAGCGAATGCATGAGTGAAATGGAGGGAACACTTGCCAAAAAAGCCAGACCGACGCCAGGCCTCCCACCACTGTCACTCCATTGTCTACCGCCTCCTCCTCCTCCACCACCCACCAAACGATCCTCAGCTGCCCATGTCTCTCAGAGTCATGATCAGGGGATCAAGCCTCCGCTTCAGCCTCCACCATCGCCCGAGTACCACCACACCACAGAGACCCATCCTACCCTTTTCTCCTCCCGCCAGTTTGACGACCTGCATACGCCGTACAGCGGACCCCCACAGTCTAGCACCAGCCTTCTGTCTTCCAGGTTTGGGGAGCAAGAAACACTTTTAACCCAAAACCATGCTCCAAAGCCAAAGCCTGAATGTCGGCATGCCAGGCTTTTGGCCTTGAAATGTTGCCTTTCCGTCTGGGGGACACGGCCCCACATAGATGGGGTTCCGCCACGTCATGGCCCTCGCCTGACCCCATACCAGATTGCCGAGCAGGCATTTCTTTGCCAGAAAGCCGTCCCTGCACTGGCCAGACCACGTGTCATCTAAAATTTCAAGCTCGTTGTCTGCATCTGTGTCCGAAAGTCCCACTCACCACCGACACAATGACTAGTAAGCACGGCCAGGCCGCTATATTCCTCTTGACAGCTCACTGGGTAAGCTGGTGGATGTCTCTGGGGGTGACTGTGGCTCTCAGGCTCGCGCACGCTTCTTCAAAACCGCAGGGATGGTGCAGGGCTTTTCCCCAAGGTCCACTGGTGTCATCACGTGCCCAGAGAACACCATCCGGGTTGAAATAATCTGCCTTGGAGACCCGTCCACACACATGTCAGGAGCTGTGACAGGCTCTGAAGCAACGAGACGATCGCTGGCTGGGTGAAAGAACCTTGTTGCCATGCAAGGGTGGTGTGCGATAATGGGCGAAATCTGCTGGCCGCCCTTAATAATCGGTAGGCTGGAGCACAACCCTTGCCTGGCACATGTCATGAACTTGGTCGTCCAGAAATTTCAAAAGAGCCTACCCGTTCTGACTGCCTGCTGAAGAAGGCTCGAGTCTGAGATTCGCACATTCCGCCGTTCGCCCACCCTCTTCGGTCCCGCCTGGCTGCGTTGCATCGTCAGCTCGGCCTCCCCCTCACCGTCTCATTGTTGACTGGCTACACTGCTGGAATTCCCACCCTCCACATGCTCCAGCTTTGTGGCAGCAGCGCAATGCCAGTACGCAGTACGAAGTGACACATGGCCTGACAAGCAGCGGTACGGACCTCGGGTGTTGAACCACCAAAAAAAAAAAAAGAGTGGAGTGCAGTGAAAAGAGCTCTGTCACCGTCCTTGCCAGTTTTGAAGAAGCCACCAAAATGGTCAGTGCGGACAATGCCCTTGGTCACATGAGCTTGTGGGTGATCTTAGTTCTGGAAAGATCGTTGGACACTCAGAAACAACAGGTCCCCGCAGCGACGAGGAGGAGACGGACACAGATGCGGACGCGGAAGCCTTTCTTACTCTCCGTCAAATCCCAAGGCCCGACAGTTTTCAACAATTTCCATCGGTCATCATTAGGCAGTGGTTTCGGGGTCCAGAGCCAGTGCAAGGTGGCGCATCAGCCCTCAGGGTGCATCAACACAGGCAAGTCAGGGCTGTGTTGAAGCTGTGCCGGAGGCAGCGGAGGAGTAGGAGGAGATATCTCCTAACACCGATGTTACCGACTGTCCCCTGCCTTGGAAAGAGGGATGGCGCGAAATTGAGGCGGAGGAGGAAGATGAGCGAAGATCAGTTTGGCTAGTGCCCCTCGACCCCAGAGGCTTGGGAAATCAAGGCTCCATCTCTCACATGAGTGCTTGGATGCTCCTTTCCTCCAACATGAACCTCGCATTAAGGCCATCAAAATGAACAACAGTACTGGTGGCCACCCCCTGGATCCCCGTTACAAAACAAAAATCCGCACATTTACTCCACCCACCCAAATAGAGAGTAAAATGCAGAACTGGAGACCTTGCTGATTGATCAACTGGAGACATCTTTCGTTCTGCTTCACGTTCCCCAAATGTTCATGTGGAACAACAAATCAGCGGCTGACAGCAGTAAGTGCCAAGTAGCGTAGTGGTAGCAAGCAGGCAAGGTGGCAAGAAGCCTAATGGTACCTCTGGCAATCCTTTGTTTTACCACCCCCCTCACCACCGCATTGCAATCAGGGCACACATCCAACACACAGAGGAATCAGCTTAAGACAATGGAGCACGACTAACCTGCGTCTCAACACCGAAGTTTTTGCAAGTCGTTCCGGACCCCAATAACATCTGGGTATCCAAAAAAGGACGAATGGCCCGAGCTGGCTCGTCACGGGTGCATAAAGGTGTTGTCCTGCCCAGCAGCCAGCGTCATATCTGAGCGGACCTTCACACAGCTTGAGGAGTCATTACAGACAAACCATCCGGCTTTCCATAGCTAATGTGGATCGTTTGACTTTCATCAAAGATGAATCAGGCATGGATCACTGATGATGTGTGGCCCCAATTGCCGAGGTCACCGATTAGTTGCCAGTCTTACTTCACATTCCTTTTCAAACAGAAATGGACCTCTTGAAATTTATTTTTTTTCAAAGATCATCTTACTGCATTTTTTATTTCGTTTTTCCCAACAGTTCATTTTGCTGTTTTCTGAGGAGACTGTAAAAGACAGCCAATTTTTCTGGACAACACCGTAATTCCTCATTTACTCACTTTATCTTCAGAGTTTTCCATTGACAATGGTTTTGAGGTCATGTTGCGTGTGAGATACAGCAATAATCATGGTCCTTTGGAACAGAAATGTGACTTCTAAGTGGCATTTCGTCTTCCCTCACAATTTTTAAAGTGGCGAGAAAATAATATTTATAATTTTGGGTCTTGTTGCTGTGAGAACAGCAAGAATTATGGTCCTTTGGAACAGAAATGTGGCGTTTCTAATTGGCATTTCTCCCTCACATTTATAATAGTGGCTGAGAATCATATTTATAATTTTGTGGGGTCATGTAGCTGTGAGATACAGCAATAATCATGGTCCTTTGTAACAGAAATGGTGGCTTCTAAGTGGCATTTCTCACTCACAATTTTTAACAGAGCTGAGAGTCATTTTTATAATTTTTTGGTCATGCTGCATTGAAATGGCAGCAATACAACCGGTCCATATTATAAAAAAAATGTTGTATCTAACAGACATTTGTTTCTTCACAATTGACCAAAGTGGCTTCAGGGTCATGCTTTTGAATTTTTTGGGCATTTTGCTGTGACATGCAGCTATACTACAGGTCCTATTCTAAAAAAATGTTGTTTCTCAACAACATTTTGTTCAAACTTCACAATTTTGGAAAAACCAAAAAAGTGGCGTCAAGGGTCATGCATGAATTTTTGGGGCATTTGCTGTGACATGCAGCAATACTACAGTCCTATTCTAAAAAATGTGATTCTACCAGACATTTGTTCTTCACATTGTCAAGAGGTGGCTCAAGGGGTGATGTGCTGTCAGAAACAGGAATAGGTAGGTATACACTGACAATGGACACCTATTGCAAAATGACTTGTTTTTTGCAAGATCTTTAACAATAAGCTATCAAATCCCTGTATTGAGACACAACCATTTAATACATGAAAAAAGAGAAACAAAGACATGGTGGGATTCCATCCTATATATAAATGTGTTTTCTAGAATTAAAGTACTAAAAAACTTGCAAGTAAAAATAGCTGTTAAAAAAATTCCTCTGAATGTACCAAGGGAGGTACAGGAAAACATGACCAACGTAGGTTATTCAGAGGACATGGAGTATGGAGCACGGACAGAGAAAAAAGTACAGAGACCATTACCTCCACACACGTTGAGTAAAATGAAAAAAGAATGCCAAGATAAAGGGCACCTGGGTGTAGACAGGAGCGATAGATCACCAGTTATTTCCAAGTGAAGCTCAAGTTGTCCACACTCATACGGAGGGGCAAGCGCTACCCCACGAATTGACTGTGTACGAGGAAGGCCTGGAGTTCTCACACTTCCGCTTCCGTCCACTCCTGCTTCAGCACGACATATGTCGTTGGCTAGCGTCATCAGGGCATTTAACCTGCGTGTTAATAGATGACAGACGCCAGCCTGGCTTTCAACCGCCCCCACTGTAACTCCGGCCCCTGGGTCCATGCTGTTGGGCCCAGGACAGGTAATAGTCAAAGTCCAGTGAAACTAAAAAAAAATGGTGGTTGAAAGACTCCTTATCCGGCACTTTTTTAAATGTGGGGTCCATGCCGGTTTGGGCGCAATGCTGTAGCCGCAGGACAGGTATAGTCCTATGTCCAAGTGAAATCTAAAAATGGTGGTTGAAAGACTCCTTTTTTCCGGCACATTTTTAATGTGGGTCATGCAGTGTTTGGGGCTCTGCGTGGCCCAGGAACAGTAAGTCAATGTCCAGAGAAACTAAAATGGTGGTTGAAAGGACTCCATTTTCCGGCACGTTTAAATGTGGGTCATGCAGGTTTGTGGATCATGCTGTGCCCAGGACAGGTAAGTCAATGTCCAGTTCAACTAAAATGGTGGTTGAAAGATCCTTTTTCCGGCACTTGTTTAAATGTGGGGTCATGCAGGTTTGGGGCTCATCTGATGCCCAGGACAGGTATAGTCATTGTCCATTTCAACTAAAAAATTGTGTTTGAAAGACTCCTTTTCGCACTTTTTAATATGTGGGGTCATCGCAGTTGGGGGTCATGCTGTGGCCCAGGACAGATATAGTCAATGTCCAGTGAAACAAAAATGGTGGTTGAAAGACGTCCTTTTCCGTCACTTTTTAATGTGGGGTACCATGCAGTTTGGGCTCATGCTATGGCCCAGGACAGGTTAGTCATGTCCAGTGAAACTAAAATGGTGTTGAAAGACTCCTTTTTCCAGCACGTATAAAATGTGGGGGTCATGCAGAGTTTGGGCTCAAGCGTTGCCCATGACACTGTATAGTCAATGTCCAGTTTCAACTAAAATGGTGGTTGAAAGACTTCCTTTTTCCGGTCACTTTTTTAAAAGTGGGGGTCATGCGGGGTTTGGGGCTCATGCTGTGGCCCAGGACAGGTATAGCAATGTCAAAGTTCAAACAAAAAATGGTGGTGAAAAGACCCCTTTTTTCCGGCACTTTTTTTAAATGTGGGGGTTTCATGCAGGTTTTGGGGGGTTCAGGGCGGGTGGCCCAGGACAGATAAAAACCCAATTTTCCCAGGGGAAAACAAAAGGGGGGGGTTTTAAAAACCTCTTTTTCCGGATTTTTTAAAAATGTGGGGGCATGGGGTTTTTTGGGGCCCCGGATGTTGGCCCAGGGGATTTTTATATTCTTTGCCCCATAAAAAAAAGGGTTGGAAAAAAAGGGACCCCTTTTTTCCCGGGCCCCACTTTTTAAATTTTGGGGGTCCTTTGCGGGTTTGGGGGTCTGCTTGTGGCCCAGGAAAGGGGTTTTAGTCAATGCCCGGGGTTCAACTAAAATGGGGGTTGGGAAAAAACTCCTTTTTGGGGGCACTTTTTTAAATGGGGGGGGTCAGGGGCGGGTTTGGGGGCTCATGCTGCGTTCTGGGACAGGGATATTAAATTTGTCCATTTTCAAAAACATGGGGGTTCAAATTCAAAACGGGCCTTCTGGCATTTTTTTAAATTTGGGGGGTGTTTGGCGGGTTTTTGGGGGGTAGGTTGTGGGTAAAAAGGGACGGGGGTTTAGAAAATTGGCTTGATTTTTTTTTCGGGTAAACTTTTATAACCTAATGTGTTCCCAAAGTTTGAGCACGTATCCATTTGACTGTTGGGGGATTTTAATTTTCGCTTCTCCAGCCTTGTTTGGGGTTAATAAATGAAGGTTTTGTTTTCTCCCATAATTTTTAAGGGCCCATCGCGCAAAAATCGTGCTCACAAATCGAAAAACCTTATCGATAGGGGCCAAACTATCGACAATCAAATCGATCTCAATACCCCAAGGGCAATCGCTAAACATAATGAAACTCGGGGAAAATTTTTGGTTTGAAGGCATTTTATGGAGAAAAAGGGCCCTTAAGTAAATCTTTGGGAAGAGACTCAAGGACTTTAGTGGAGGTAATAGCATGGAGACTCAGAGACTTTAATGAAGGTAATAGCATGGAGACCAGGGATTTTTGGGAAAGGGTTTCATATTTTTGGGGGACTCGTGGACTTTAGTGGGGGGGCCATATTATGGGGGGCTCAAGGACTTCAGTAAAGGATAATAGTTTGGGGGAATCGGGGGAATTTTAGTGAAGGTCATAGTATAGACAGTCAATGACTTTAGTGGAGGTAATAGTATGGAGACACGGGGGTTTTTTTGGGGTGGGGGTCTTTGAAACTTTGGGGCACCCTTACGGGGCTCTTCCAGGTTTTTCGGGGACAAAGCAAAACCTGTCTCTATGGGTTTAAAAAAGGGAGGAAAAAAAGAAAAAAAATATTCTTAAATTAAAAAAGGAAAAAAAGGGGAAAAACTATAAAACAATAAAATTTTTTTTTCATTTCTCAATAAAAAATGGGCATATGAGTTTTTCCCCTTTGGGGGGGTTTTTTATAGGGGGGAAACTATGTTAAAAATATGTTTCACCAACACTTTGATGGCACATAAAATAGAAAAATGTCTTTAAAAGTTGATAGGTAAAGGGGTCCCCACCTCTGGGGGACTGTCACCTATCTCGGGTTTGGCCCCCAAAAAGTTTTTTACTAATTTTCAAGTTTTTTTTCCCTATCAAAACTTTTTAACAATCAAAAATTTATCAAGAGGGTTTTATATTTAATAACCTATCTATCATCGTTGCGGGATCTTTTAAAAAACAAACAAAGTTTGGAATTGCTTTTTTTTTCCTTTCCCAAACCCCACAAAGATTTTTTGGTTTTCCCCAATACAAAAATGCGGTGTATTAACTAGAGCTATCCCACCATGCACTTTGCTAGTATATTAATAAGATAAGTCATTAAAGTGTGGCAACTATCTCAGAAATGGGCCCCCAAAAGTCTCAGCTCAGAATGGAGAACCAGTCGTGCTTGCCCATAACCATCCCTTTTTTCCCTAGGGGGGGAAAAAACAAAATACAGTTAAAATGGGACTCACTTGTACTTGGAACTCCCATAGAACTAAATGGAGAGCTGTGCTCAAGCACCACTGGTTCTCCATTCTGAGCCGAGTTTTTCCCGGGGTTTGCTTTTTCTGGGGAAAGGTGCCATTTTTTAAGGGCGTATCCAAATAAATTTTTCTATTAAATTTCATGGGGGGAAAAAAGCCCTAGTTAATGAAACTACTTCCTGTTTTGGGGGGAAACCCAAAAAAATAAATGTTTGTGGGGGGAAAGGGGAAAATTCCCCAATTTCCCAGCTTTTTTTTTTTTTTCCCTTTAGATATAAAATTCAATGATAAAATAAATGTTTAAAAATATAAACAAACCCTAGTATAAATTAAATTGGGAAAAATATCAGATAAAAAGGTTTGGTTTTTAATACTAAAGATAAAATTCCCAAATTTTTTCTGTGTGTATTTGTAAGTACCATTTAGCTAAAGTTCTGCTTAGTGAATTAAGCATTGAATTAAACCTCCTGAGTAAACATTTTTATTCTCTATCTGCCGGGATGAGCTGTGACTAAAAAACCCCCAGGGGTAATAGGATAAAGACTATTTTTATTTATGGCCCCGGGCCCCCCTTAAACTCCACACATAACAAACATAGAGCATGGTGAGGTCTCATCACTGAGTAATGCATATGAAGTAGTGATGGGTTTACGGAAAGATTGGGCATTTTGTGGGGGGAAAACCCTGTTGGGGATTTTTACTGATCCAGTATTTGTTTCTGCTCGTCATTGACTCTCTGGCTTTGGTGACTTATATTCCGGGGAAAACTATTTTCATTGTTAAAACCTTTTCAGGATTGGTCAAAAAAAGAAGACATTCCCCTTTTCCCCAAAGTTTCACCCGGGGCCGTCATTGGGAAAAACATTGTTCAAGGATTTTTAAAAGGGTCTATAACTTTCCCCAGGATTTATATCGAGAGTAAAATTTCCCCCAAACAATATCTATTTTTGACTCTATTTTGGGTTTCCTTTTACATTTGTAACCCTTTTGGTTCTCTCCCTTGGGGTTTTGTTTATATTTCTTTTTCTACAAACGTTCACTAAAGATAAAGGGTTTTAAATCTTTTTACAAAAAGAATTTCCTGGGGATGGTTCCTGGGGCTCAAAATGCTATTTTTATCCTGGTGCCTTACCCATAAGTATTCCTTTTGCAGGGAAAAAGACCTCAGAAGCCCAAAAATTCAAATAAAACCCTTACTATTTTTCCATCTAATTAAAACTTTGTTTCCAAACGGGTTTGTTCTAATGGATTAAGGACTTTTGTAAGTTCCATCCTAGAACGATTTTCATTTTTTGGGTTTTTCATCTTTAGGATTCCTGTTTCATTTTCAGTTCACCCCTTTGGTTTCTTCACTCTCTTTGCAAAACTTAAATTTTTTTAAAGATAAAAGACGGGGAAACCCTTTCGAAGCCCAAAGTTTGCAGAAGTTTTTTTGGGAAACACATAGGGCCCCCTTCTTATGGAAAGGCAGCTAAAGCCGTGTCTTGTATTGCAGGTGTAAGTTTTTTAAAACTGCTTTTAAAACATATTGACCTCTACAACAGGTGGGGCTATTTGGACATTAGCATTTTCCATTGCAAATACTATTTTTCAAATTCTGAGTTGTCCCTAAAAATTGCAAAAAGGGACTTTGTGAATGTAAATTTATGTCTATTTCTTGCCTTTGTCATAACAAATATTTTTAAATGAAATAAAAATTTTATGTTACTGTCTTTTAAAATTTACTACAAACTGCTTTTTTTTAATCATTTTTTCCTTTGTCTTTTTTTTTTTTTTTTTTAAAGCAACAGACCCCTAAGAGTCATTAAAGAGCAGAGTGATCATCAAGGACTAGCAAAAAAGAGAGTGCTTTTTCTCCATAACACTCCCAATATTTTGGTCCATGCATTTGGTGGGTTTAAGTTTCTCTCCTTTTCATAAAACCCAAAAATGTAGAAAAAAATGAATAAACCCCCACACTTACGGGAAAATTTTCCAGGCGTTTTTGGGCTTTTTTAAATCCCAAATATTACTAGTTTTGGGAACATTTTATACAGCAGGGAAATTTTGTGTCAGATTTTTTGGCATTTGGTATTTTAAATTTTTAAAAATGAACTTTTAGCCCCTAGTAGTCTCCGGAAGTGTGGATTTTATTTTTTGGGTTCTACAAAAAAATACCCTGTTTACCCATTTGGGGGGGGGATCCGGGTTGAATCTGGGTTTTGCCAGTTTGGGAAAATTATACATTTTTAAAAAGGGCCGGGTTTGGAGTTGTACCAAAACATTTTTAACAACCTGCTCAGGGGGAACAAAAAATTGATTTTTTTTTTTTTTTTTTTTTTTTTTTAAAAAAAAAAAAA
>JAODAL010051574.1:0-26588 GCA_025379985.1 Phyllomedusa bahiana | reverse complement strand
GTTTGGGTTTCAGCTAAAGCCCACATCATCCCCCAAATTTTTATTATTTGCCTCATCATCTGGATTTTGATCAAAGGTATCGGTTATCGGAAAATTTTTAAAAGGGGGCCAAAAACGCCCAAAGGACAATTGTCAGAATTTTAAACAAAATAATGCTGGGGGAACCAAAAAAAAACAGCCCCTTTCTTGATGAAAATCAGGGGTGCTAGTATTGGGGAATTTAAAATTTTTAAAAAAAATTATCAGAGAGGGGAAGAAACAAAATTAAATAAAATTTTTTGTTTGATAATCATTTTAAATTTTGGCTTCCATCTTTCTTCTTCAAACTTAAAATCTTTGTTAATATTCGTATAAATTTCTGACTAGGATACAAGGAATTTTCTTTTCCCCCAATATTTGGGTTAGAGATACGCTAGGGCCCGGGGGCATTTGAAAAACAGTCATACTCTGCTTGTTTAAGGTTATGATTAGTTAACAAGGGCAGAGTCAGAGATTCTTTTTTATTTTTGGAGAGGGAGGTGTCATTTTTTTAATAATTAAATGGTATCTTTACTTTAAAAACTGATTGGTTTTTTAAACCCTTTTTTCTTTTGCATATACTTTTTTTTTGATGGTTTTTAATATGACCTTTCTGATGATCACCCTATCCCCTTTAAAAAAAATCAGTTCATAATAAATTTTTCAATCTTTTAAATAGAATCACGGCATTTTTTATGTTTGAAGGTCCGTGGGGCGGAGTTGCTAAGAAAGGAATACATAAGTTTGATGATATATCTGTATAGAAAATAACCCCCGTTTTGACCAAAATGAACCCTAAAAGCTTGGGTAACCCCTTGGATATAAATTGCGTCCACAAATGGCCAGGAAAAATTTACTTGATGTGTGTTTAAAAACACGTGTTTTTTACTAAATGAAAAAAGCAAAAACGGCTTAATTAACCCTTCGGACATAAATTAGGCTAAGGAAAAATGTTATTTTTTGGGGTTAAATAAAGCGGTTTATTTTTGTCAGCACCCCAGCAAAAAACCTTAATTAAAAACCCTGGATGAAAATTTCGCAATAGTTTTTGACCCCACAAAATAGTAGTTTGTAGGTTTACAATTGCTCTTTTCTACCCACAAACAAGAGAAAGTTGAAATTTAAAATTTTTTTTGCTTGGAATTAGGCTACAGGAAAAATTAAAAATTTTTGGCGTTGAAAAATGGTTTTTTTTGTCAGACCCCAGCAAAAAAACCCTTAATTAACCCCGGATTAAATTGCCCAAAAAATTTGACCCGCACAAAAAATAGCTTTGTAGCGGTTTTAAATTCTTTTTTTTCAAATTCCAACAACAAAATAATTGTAAAAAACCCTTTTCTTTGGAAATAGGACAGGAAAAAATGTATAATTTTGGCATTTAAAAAAGACGGTTTTTTTTTGTCAGACCCCAGCAAAACAACGCTTTATTAAACCCCCGGGATGAAATTTTCTCCCAATAAATTTGAGCCGCACAAAATATGTTTGGGGTTTAAAATTTTGGTTTTTTTTACGCACACAAAAGAGATACAGTTGAAATTTAAACCCTTGCTTGTGAATTAGGCTACAGGAAAAATATATTTATTTTGGCGTTGAAAAAGACGGTTTATTTTTGTCAGCACAAAACCAAGCAAAACAACGCTTAATTAACCCCTGGATGAAAATTTGGGGCCCCAAAGAATTGAGCCGCACAAAATAGTAGCTTTGTAGCGTGTTACAATTGTCGTTTTCTACGCCACACAACAAGAGATACAGATGTAATTAACCTTTGCTTGTGAATTAGGCTACAGGAAATTTTAAATATTTTTTGGGCGGGAAAAAGACAGTTTATTTTTGTCAGCACACCAGCAAAACAACGCTTAATCAACCCCTGGATGAAAAATTGCGCCAAAGTATTGAGCCGCACAAAATAATGCTTTGTAGCTTGTTACTATTGCGTGTTTTCTTTTCCACACAACAAGAGATTACAGTTGTAATTAACCTTTGCTTGTGAATTGGGCTACAGGAAAAATTTATATATTTTGGCGTTGATAAAGACGGGTTATTTTTGTCAGCACACCAGAAAAACAACGCTTAATTAACCCCTGGATGTAAATTGCGCAATAGAATTGAGCCGCACAAACTAGTAGCTTGTACGTGTTACAATTGCGTGTTTTCTACGCCACACAACAAGAGATACAGTTGTAATTAACCTTTGCTTGTGAATTAGGCTACGGGAAAAATTTTATATTTTTTGGCGTTGAAAAAGACGGTTTCTTGGGGTCAGCACACCAGCAAAACAACGCTTAATTAACCCTGGATGTAAATTGCGAAAATAGAATTGAGCAGCCAAAAATGAAGTGGTATTTGTATTTGTAAAAACGCTGTTTCTTTAAATGAATACAACAGGAACTGGCTTAGATCCCACTTGGATATTGAATGTATATGCAGCTGCATGGACGCACACTGGATTTCAATCCAATACCCCAAAAAATTAGAAATAGAACATTAAGAAACAGTCCTGGGGCAAGCTGAGACACCCCACAGAAATCGCTAATAAAAATCAATTCTTCAGTAAATAGCTATCAGCCACCGGCAGCACCTTCCCTGATGAGCATAGTGAGAGGAGTGTGAGCTCCCGGCGTCGCGCCCGGACTTATATAGTGAGGTGACGTCACAGAATCCCGCCGGTCTCTGTTTGGCTTCACCTCTGCACATGTCATGCAGGCTATGCCCTTCTTCCTCCCAGAGTGCTTTGCCCCATGTAGCGCCATGTGCTCGCAGCCATTTTATCAATCAAAAGCACACTTCGTTCATCCGAAGTATCCCAAAGTTCGACTTCGTTCCGAACCGAAGTTTTCCTGAAATTCTAAACGAATTCCACTTCGTTAGAATCAATTCGCCCATCTCTATATATAATGTATGTGCAAAAAAATGTATGCCAAAAAAGTATATGCCAAAAAAAAAAAAAAAATTAAAGCTTATGTGTTGGTATGAGAGGAAGAAAATAATATGTATTACAGTGGGACATTCATATTGGTTTTGTAAGTGGAAGATTATTTTACCAATTTCGAATGAATGAAATTCCAGGAGAGGCATAGCTTATAATATCCTAATAGATGTTTGTTAGAATGTTTTAAATTTTATAAGTTCTGTAACCTCATTGAGACCCATAGGAGATAGGGTCTGCAGCTGGTAAATCCAGAAAGCCTCTCTCTTTTGAGGGCTTCAAACCTATTATTGATATGTTCTGGAATATGATCAATGAGAATGAGTTTGAGTGTCCCTTTTGATCCCCATCGTGTGTTTCAGTTATGTGCCTTGAAATCCATGAAACATATATCTTTTTCTTATGTTCATGCGATGTCCATTCATACGATTATGGACTTGTTGGGTGGTTCGCCCAATATATTGTTTCCCGCAAGTACATGTTAGAAGGTATATTACATAACTACTATTACAAGAGACCATCAATGAGAAATATATTTTAAAGTTATAAGTCGTGATTGACACTTCTTTTTTCTTCTCCATTCATAATATAAATACTAAATACAAAGTTCAAAATAGCACCTTTATTACCCTTAGTGATAGACCCTAAAAAATCCAGCAGTCTTTTTTTTTTCTTTTTTTTTTTTCTTCTCTTTCTCCCCTTTTTTTTTTTCCCTTTTTATAAAAATTATTCTTGTAATAATTTTAAAATGATATGTTATTTCTAGTTTGGGTGTACAATTTATAAATGTGATCTATACATTATCTATTTATTCAATTTTTATCTAATTTTTTAAAATTTTACCTGATTGTTCCCCTTTAAACCTTTTACCCTTGTTTGACATGTGCAGACCTGGTAGTTTTTTGTATTTAACCCCATGGTTTTAGCACTTTGTGTATGGAACTGAGGAAGTGTGGTCTACACACGAAACGCGTATTCCAATTGCTATTTGTAATAAAAACTTCAAATAAAAAAGACGTTCAGTGCTGTCATTACAGTCCATTTAAAGGAGTTTTTTTCTGGGAAAACTGGAGAAAATCTTCACACCTTTAAGATTTATTTATACACAGGACTGTATCTAGAACAAGGGGGCATCCTCTACATCTTGAGGAACGAAAGTTTATACATAAACATAGAAAGGGATTATTTACTGTTAGAGCAGTGAGACTGTGGAACTCTCTGCCAGAGGAACTTGACATAGTAAATGAAATAACAGAGTTCAAAAAGGGTTTGGATGCATTTCTGGAGTGTAATAATATAACAAGTTATAGTGTCTAGGATTCTGGAGAAGGGTCGATGATCCAGGGATTTTTCCGATTGCCAGATTGGAGTCAGGAAGGAATGTTTTTCCCTAAAATGAGGACAATTGGCTTCTACCTCATTGGGGTTTTTTGCCTTCATCTGGATCAACACTTTAGAAACTACAGGCTGAACTGGATAGACGTCTTGTCTTTTTTCGGCCTTACAAACTATGTAACTATGACCGCGAACAGCCGGTAGGGAATACACTAGGCATCGCACAAGGCAGCTACTAGGATATGGATACCAACAACTAGGCATGTAGAACAGGAAATGGCATCCTTAAAAAGCTCCCGCAAGAATTGGATTAGATAGGAGCAATTTTACCTGTTGCGTGCTGGCCCTTTAAATCTAGGGAACTGATGTGTGCGCTCCCCTAGTGGGGAGAAAGCTGCAGAGGAGCACACCTGCTGAGGAGGAAGCAGGATAGGAACAGGTGAGCATGGGAAGGCAGGAACTGAGAGTGAACAGCAGCCCTGAGCGCAGCATGGGAATGACCAGCAGCCGGATAATAGACGTGCCTGCAGTCTGTGAGTCGGACCGCAGCACGGGCCGTTACAGAAATCTTGTCAATTTTTGAAGGTTTTGTCTTAGTAGGTAGAGTAGTCAGCTTAAGCCATGGGTCCACCCTCATTAAATCTTGACGCTATGTAACGCTGTTAACGTAGTGTATAAATGCTTCTGGCCTACAAAGTGTGAACCATTTACACTGCAGTTAATTCTGGTGTACAGAAAGGGGGTCCTGAGCTGGAATCCCTCCTGTATGATGTCCATATGCCTTTATACGGCATATGTACAGAAGTTACTATGGTGAGAAAAGTCCTTTAAATTGTTCTTTTAAATATGCAGGGATTTTTAATTAAAGGGGTTGTTCAATTGAAAAAAAAAAAAGTTAAAATGGGGCAGGGTTGACAAAAAGAACCCTCGTTGTCACTCCCGCTCCTCTTCTGGGTTCTTGAGGCTCACATTCTGTTGTAAATGGTTGGAGTGTGAGCTTATGCAGCAAATTCTTGAAGTGGAAAGGAGAAGATCAGGACAGGTCACTTTTTTTTCTCCTTCTGTCCTTGTGGCCTCAATTCAACTTAATTTAATCCCTTTAAATGAAATTCAGTATAGTTGTCAAGGAGTAATTTTGATTTTAAGCTGCTGGGAGGAATTTTGCATAGATCTTTTGTGGATGATGATTATTATGCTGATTGACATTTGTCATTTACATTTAGGATATGTGCAGACGGCATAAAACATATTGTGTCAGACGCATCCAGACACGTACCTTAAAGTGTGGTAAGTATTTGGATACGTTTTCTGTACTGTAAAAATGTATCTATGTAGTTTCTTTTGTCTTTTCAATGCATTAAACGTATCAAGAATTGACATGTCCATCCTTTGAATGCATTCGTTTAACACAATGCAAAAATGTGTGTCAAACATCTGAATGCCAATACGTGTTTTACATTGAAATAATGAAAATCACACTAAAACATTTTTAAAATCTTTTGGAGTCTGTTTTTCTGTATGGAAAACATACCCAAATACATATTTAAAAAACACTTTGTGAACATACTCTTACATGCTCCATTCTTCAATAAAACTGTACAGAAGAAGTTCTGGTATGAACAGTGTTTTAGTACCAGTATTTAAGAGCTTTTATGAAATTGTAAGTTCTGCTCAGACATGAATGATTCGTTCTTTTTATTTACTCTAGCGCTGGAATGTTGTCGTTAACCTTAAAATACACGAGGATTGTATGGTCTCAATGAAGGTGGAGAAGGCAAATATTGCTTCATGAGCCCGTAAAGGAATCAATGCTCTCAAATTTTAGTGTTTTTTAAAAACATTTAACATCCACCGAACT
Source organism: Phyllomedusa bahiana (assembly GCA_025379985.1). Classification (NCBI taxonomy): domain Eukaryota; kingdom Metazoa; phylum Chordata; class Amphibia; order Anura; family Hylidae; genus Phyllomedusa; species Phyllomedusa bahiana. The sequence goes on along the minus strand of JAODAL010051574.1, from coordinate 20,451 downwards.
TGCATTGTGAAACATCAGCATAATGCCAAAATATTAGATTTCTTTTCAGTTGTAAGTATCTGAGCTGTAGGAGGAGCTTTTACTGAGTTTATACTCAAGAAAAATATTTATGTTTGGACAGCAAGATGTAAAAGTTGTTTAAAGTTTTTATTCAATTTCACCAAGCCTGGGTTTTGGTGCAATTTGTTCGTGAAGTTTTCCTTTTTTTAGCCGAAAAGATATATTTTTTTTGTATTTGTTACGAAAAACTGCAAAGTGCATTAGTGAGAAAAGCATAATAATATTAGCGCATCCAGTCAGCGTCCCAGTGTCTTCTGAACTTCAACTACCTTTATGTTTATCAAAAGCACACATGTCCTGTTAGTAAATATGATACAGGCATTTTGATAACACTGGGCAGGACCAAAACCATGTTGAAAATGCTTGATGAATGACTCAGATGGAATGTGACTCCAAAGTTCCGACGACTTTTTCGGTTACGTTAGAACGTACCATAAAACATGGCACAGGAGTGCCTCCTGCCCTATTTTTAGTGCTTTTATGTCAGAACAAAAGATTTACAGTGATAATTTATATTATTATTTATTTTAGAGGGCCATTGATTCCAGGCCGGTGTACTTTCAAGCGGGTAAAATACATAACATAAGTCAAACAAGCAATGGGACAATAGTACAACAACTGGTAAGAGAGAAAGGGGAACCCTGCCCGCAAAGGCTTAAAATCACAAATCTGCCCAAACCCCTTTATATTTTTTTATGTAAACGCCCATCGCGGGTCATTTTGTCACTCACTACAGTTTTGAAGCAGTTTAACATCAAATAATTAATAGAAGAAAGGCTTCCCTACTCCAACATATTTCAGAAGTTGGACAACAGTGGAGAGCCATGGTCTGGCATATGACTACTAAGCAGATAATACCTGACTATAACACTTCATTAATGCAGAAGAATGACTATGCCCACTAAAAATTTTTCCAAATCAACTAACTACTAAAGGATAAATTGGCTGTATCTAACCTGGGTATTCTCCTGGTTTGTGGTCGCCGTCTTAAAGCAAATTGTTAACTACCACTTCTAAAACATTTATCCCCAAGAATTACAATCCTTTCCCCCTTTAAACAATTGGGTTTAGAAATTGGTAGAGGATTTTTCTATTTTTTAAATTTACATTGAAATGCTATTTTTGTGACCAATAACTTTTTTTTTCTCAGTCTATGGACCTGATTGAAGGCTCATATTTTGCACACTAAAATGTATGTTTTAATACTACCATTGTGAAATACATGCAACTTTTTGATCACTTTTTATTCCAATTTTTTGGGACCTAAAGTGACCTAAAAACCCATTTGTTAACGAATGCGTCAATACCAATTTGGATTACTTTTTTATTTGTAAAATGGCAAATGGGGGTGATTTGAACTTTAATCTTTTTTCCTTTATTTTCCTTTAGTAATTAGTCCCTCCGGGGTACTTGACCCCTAGACAGGTTCGGTTTTGATGCCTTTATCGGAATTAATTGTACTGCCGTATACAGGCTTTTCATTCATTACCTATACCACCCTGTCATTGGTGGTCCAACATTGCAGCAATAAAAACCTGCTTGAAGCCCTCTACCATGGGAAAACCCCATTTGTCTCCCCCCAACTAGGTTCCGGTGAGGGAGGTTGATTGAAGGAGGAATGGTGTTCAGCAGTGTGCAGTTCTTTTATTTATTTTGAAACTGTGTGCCAAAACATCTGTAGTCAAACACCGCCCATTCCTGATACATCGTGTGTAGTGGCTCTAAAACACTGACTCCAGCAGCAGTCCCTTCCTTTTGCATCTCCCCCAAATTTTTGAATGGCCCTTTTTTTAACAATCCTATCAAGGCTGCGTTATCCCTTTCTTTTGAAACCCTTTTTCTAACACCTTTTTTTCCCTTTCCCCTCAACTTACCTTAAAATGGTTTGGAAAACAACCTGAACAGCCCTTCTTTAGCAAGACCTTTCTGGGGTGTGTCAATATTTCTTCTGGACATCTGTAGTTCAGCAGTTTTTCCCCCTGATTGTGCTGCCACTGAATCAGACTAAAGGACCTTTAAAAAGCTTAGGAAGCCTTTGCAGGTGTTTTGGGGTTTAATTTTTCTAATTTTCTGAGATAATTTCTTTTGGGTTTTCTTTGGGTGTAAGCCCTAATCACAAAATTTTAAAATAAAAAACCTCAAAAAGTTCACTCTGTAATAACCTATACAGTTTCACTTTTTTAATTGAATTACTGAAAAAAAAAACCTTTGTCTGATATTTTAAATTTATTGAAACACCCGTAGAATACGTGTTTAAAGTTTTTCAGCTGGTCATTTTAGTTTTAGCAATTCAAAAAATTTTTTAAAAGTTTTTAGTTAGTTTTTATTTTCCGTAACGGACCGTTTCAGGGTTAATTTTTTTTTCAAAAAAAAACTGGGGTTTTTTTTTTATTTCCTTAGGGTGTTTTTTGACTAATTTTTTTTTTCTAAAATTTTTTTATTGGAGGTAAAGTGCCCACAATACAAATTTTTTTATGGCATACACTATTCTGGAGGAATTTGATATTTTAATACTTCAGACATTACCTATTACATGTAATTGTCTTACAAAGATAAAGGTAAAAGGAGGTCTTTTGAACCTTTCATATTTAATTTATTTTAGATTTTCAACTTTCTTTTCTAATTTTACATTAATTGTCAGGATGTGCTCTGCGGGTCTCGCTCCAGACCACGGATGAACTTGTGTCTATTCCTCTCATCCTGGCCTGCACTTAGCTCTCTTTGCTCCTAATACATTCCCTGTTTCTTTTCAGGGCTGTTGTGCACATGCTCATTAAACTGGGTGTGCACGTGCTGGCTCTATAAGATGGACAATATGTCACTAACCAACAATGTTCTTTCAGCAGTCTCTTATCTGGCCACTTCCTCCTGCTACCTGTGCCAGTTATTGGTGTCTCTACTTACGTATGCTTGGTCTTGCTTCCATTTCATGTATTCCTGATTCTGACCTTCTACTGCATTTACTGGCTATCTTCTGCCTTCTGTCTGCCTTGACCTATCTGCCTGGTCCTTTATTACATTCTGTCTGCGGCCGGCCCTGATCTTACTGCTCATCACCCGACTATGCCTCAGTCTGCTCCTCGTGTACAGCACACTGACTGTCACCACAAGCGGCCACGTCAGGGGTATCAACCTGGGAGTGCTACCAGCAAAGTCCAACCAGCCTTTTCTGACTCCACTGGATCCAAAAAAAACCTTATTCTTAGAGGTTAGTGCGTCATCTGTGGGACCTATTGTGGTACTCACGCAAAAGACCCCTAAAAGCAAGAACATCACATGCAGCTTCTTCTCTAAAATCTTATCCCCAGTGGAGAGGAACTATAGCATTGGGGATTGCAAACTATTGGCCATTAAATTGGCTTTAGAGGAATGACACCATCGTCTGGAAGGAGCTCTTCACCTGGTGAATATTTACACCAACCATAATAACCTCCTTTATCTCCAGTCTGCTCAGGCATTAAACCCCCAACAAGCTAGATCGTCTCTTTGCTTCTCCATATTTTACTTCCTTCTGTAGACCTGTGGAGAAGAATGTCAAAACAGATGCCCTATCTGGTTCCTCAGATATTGTGGGGCTGGATTCCAATCTGCAACATATGATTTCTTCAGGACGCTTAATCTACCTGTGTCATAGAGCGTGCCGCGACCCCCTCTCCGGGCCGTGGCCGCTCCCACTCTGCTCCACTTTCCCCAGCCTCTTACTTACCTAGACGTGCTCCTGCTTCCCGTCCCCTCTCTGCCAAGTGGTTAATTGCCAGGGGCTGACCCTATATCTTGCTGACTCCTCCAACACGAGTGGAAAACTGCTTTCAACACTCATGTCGGCCACTATCTGGTCATGCCCTTCGGGCTGTGCAATGCTCCGGCGGTGTTCCAGAATTTTATTAATAAAACATTTAGAGATCTCCTGTACATTAGGATACCTTAGTATACCTGGACGACATCCTGGTTTTCTCTCTGGATATTGAAACCAATCGTGCCTATGTTTGCCAAGTTCTGAGGAGCTTTGCAACCCATCGTCTCTACACCAAGCTTGAAAAGTGTGTCTTCGAGCAATCTAGTCTGCCTTTTTTGGGTTACGTTGTGTCCGACAGAGATTTCCAAATGGATCCAGCCAAGGTGTCTGCCGTCCTGCACTGGCCATGTCTTGTGGGGCTCCGGGCCATTCAACACTTCCTGGGCTTCGCTAACTATTACCGGCAATTTATCCCTTACTTCTCCACCGTGGTAGCACCTATAGTGACGCTTACTAAAAAGAATGGTAACCCTAAACTATGGCCCCCAGAAGCTGAAGAGGCATTTAACTGCCTGAAATCTGCCTTTTCTTCTGCTCCAATTTTGAGTCATCCTGATTCAGAAAAGCCCTTCTCTCTTGAACTTAACGCATCTTCCGTCGGGGCTGGTGCAGTTCTTTTGCAAAAATTCTCTAGTGGGAAGAACATCATCTGTGGGTTCTTTTCCAAAACCTTATCCCCAGCAGAGAAGAATTTATACCATTAGAGACCGTGAGTTACTGGCCATTAAATTGGCTCTGGAGGAATGGCGACACCTGCTGGAGTTGGCCCTTCATTCTATTAATACTTACACGGATCACAGGAATCTTATGTATCTACAGTCTGCTCAGTGCTTGAACCCCATGCAAGCCAGATGGTCTCTTTTTTGCCCAGTTTAACTTTTTTCTTCATTACAGGCCTGCAGATAAAAATGTAAAGGTGGATGCCCTCTCCCATGCTTCAGATACTGTGGGACTCGATCTTGTGTCTCGGCACATTGTGCCTCCTGACTGTTTAGTCTCTATGGCTCCCATTGACCTCCAACATGTTCCACCTGGGAGAACCTATGTACATTTAGCCTTATGCCAGAAGATCCTGAAATGTGCACATTCTTCTCGGCTGGCCGACCATCCTGGAATTCTATAGTCCTTGTCTCTTACTTCGCAGTATTATTGGGTGCCTCATCTGTCTCAAGATATTAAAGGCTTTCTTCTCGCCTGTACTACTTGTGCTCGCAATAAGACCCCACATCTTAAACCGGCTGGTCTACTCCAACCTTTGCCCATTCTTGAAAAACCCTGGACCCATGTCGCCATGGATTTCATTACGGATTTACCTGCTTTTTCTAGAAATGTGACCATCTGGGTTGTGACAGACCGCTTCTCCAAGATTTCCCATTTCATGCCTCTGCCCGTTCTGCCCTCTGCCCCTCAACTTGCTCATCACTTCTTCCATCATATCTTCCGTTTACATGGACTTGATCTCCTATTAATAACCATATATTGTAAAAGCAGCCCTGTGGCATGCCCTGTGGCATACATACATTAATAATAAGTACCCAACCTTAATGAAAGACGTTGTAAAGAAGTCAAGGTCCCAAATTGGATGGATGGATGTAGAGCGGTTATTAATAGGAGATCACCCATACTCTATGTTGGACTGTATGTTATGTTATGCAAATGGAGGATAGTACACCACGCTTTTCTGTGTAGTTCTTTTGTCATCCTTTTTAGTCTGGTTTTTAATATTTATGTGTAATTTTTGCAATTTTCAATAAAATTTGTTAATTTTTACTCTTGATTGGTAAAATCTGTTCTTTGATAGGTGTTTACTGTTAACGTGGTTTAAGTTTTACCATAGGATTCAGTGATATATAGCCCTTGTTTTTGATAGGTGTTTATTGTTTACATGGACTTGTTGTATCTTGTCTAAACTGAGGTGTTCAATTTGTGTCAAGATTTTGGCATGCTCTGTGTAACCATCTCCAAATTCAGTTAGATTTTTCATCCACTATCACCCCCATATGAATGGGCAAGTTGAGAGTGTAAATCAGGTGTTGGGGAACTACCTGTGCCATTTTGTTTCTGCCCGCCATGACAACTGGTCTGATCTCCTTTCCTGGGCAGAATCCTCTTATAATTCACTGGAGTCTGAATCCCCCTTCTATATTGTTTATGGGTAACATCCCCACCCACCCCTCTCTCTCTCCACTTCATCTGATGTCCCTGCTGTGGATGCTCAAATTCAGGACATCAATTCCGTATGGCAGGACACTCGTCGGACCCTTCTGTTGTCTTTATCCCACATCAAATTCCAGGTGGACAAGAGACCTCCTCCCACCTTCAACCCTGGAGATAAGGTCTCCCTCTCGGCCAGATATGTTCGACCGAAAGACTAAAATTGCCCAGTGTCAAGTTCGGTCCAAGGTTTCTGGGACCGTTTGAAGTCATCAAGCGTCTCAATCCAGTGTCCTACAAGCTCTGTCTGCCTCCCAGGATACACATCCCGAACTCCTTCCGTGTCTCTCTACTCAAGCCTCTTGTTCTTAATCACTTCTCCCGAAAGTCCCTTTCTCCATCTCCTGTCGCCAATTCGGATGACGTTTTCGAAGTCAAAGAGGTCCTTGCTGAAAAGTTGGTGAGGGAGAAGCAATTCTTTCTTATTGACTGAAAAGGGTTCGGGCCAGAAGACTGTTCCTGGGAGCTAGAGTCCAATCTGTCGTTTGACCTTCTCCGCAAGTTTCCTCGGAAGAGCAAGAGACCTAAGGGTAGGGGTGCTGTCATGAAGTGTGCCACTACCCCCCGGTCCGGGACGGGGCTGTCCACTCAGCTCCTCTCTTCTCAGCCTTTTACTTACCTAGCCGCGCTCCTGCTTCCCATCCCCACTCTGGCGAATGCTGGCGCGCGAGCGCCTGCTTCCTAGAGTGCACATGGCAGCTCTTCAGAGCGCTGACCATATACCTTGCGGACTCCTCCAACACTCTCTGCCAGAGTATTGATGTGCTTTAGTTGTCCCAAGAGAGTGTTGGACAGAGTTTTGCCTTATCTGTGTTCTGTACCTTCCTGCTACCATTTCCTGACCACGTTGCCTAAAACCCACACTGACCTTATCGCCTGTCCCCGACTACGCCTCTGTTTAATGATTCTGTACCACGCTGCACCCTGGCAGTCATCGCAAGCAAGTCATGTCAGGGGTAGCGACCTGATATTTTCCCACCGCAGCAAGTCAAACCCACTTTGGTGAATACTGGGGACTACTTAGACCCCGCTTCCTGGTGTGGCCTATACTATCGCTTGTGGTGGTACACTGAACCAAACTACATCTGAGACATTTGAGAGCGATTTTAACCCTGTATTGCCTGATGGCCGATCTATGTTCATTAAGCCTGATCTTCACTGCCCAACTAGTCTGTCTGACCTTACTGTTCGTGACCCTACAACGCCTCAGTCTGCTCTTTGTTTACCCCTTTGACACACCAGGTGTCAACACAACACAATGTCTGGGGTTGTGACCTGGAAGTCCCCTGCAGCAAAGTCCAACCGGCCTTATGGCAAGCTCTGGTGGATAAAGCAGGGTGGAGGAGGGGGGGGGGGCCCTGAGACTCCACTCCTTGGCATGGTTTGTGTCCTCTCCTGTGGTGACCTAGTGGAACCACTCCTAAGGCCATGTTCACACAGCTTAAAATTAGACATATTTCAGTCCGTAATTACGCACCGGAGTGCGCAAATTACGGCTGGAATAACCAGTCATTACGGTAAAACATAGTTCTCATAGAGAACTATGGATTACGTCTCCTCTCCCTGCTCGGCGAATACGCCGAGAGGGGAGATAATTGACATGTGAATTACTAGCGGCATGTCTATGGGCCGGCGAGATGCCGGCCCCCCGCACCCTCCCCTGCTCCCGCCCCCGTCCACACGGCGTAATTGCGGGGCGTAATTACGCCCTGCAAATAAGCCGTGTGAACCTAGCCTAAGGCTATGTTCACACGGCTTAAAATTGGACGTATTTCAGTCCGTAATTACGCACCAGAGTGCGCAAATTACGGCTGGAATACGTCCAAGTCATTACGGTAATCCACAATTCTCATAGAGAACTATGGATTACGTCTCCCCTCCCTGCTCGGCGAATACGCCGAGGTGGGAGATAAGCGACATATGAATTACTCGCGCCGTATACGCGCCGCTGGTAATGCAAGTCTATGGGCCGGCGAGGTGCCGGCCCCCTGCTCCCGCCCCCACACCCGCCCCCGGCCACAAGGCGGAATTTTGGGGCGTAATGGTTTACCTTACTGACTGGGACAGATTGGAGCCATACTGAAGCGCAAATCCGGCAGTGTGAAATTTAAAGTGACAGTGCGCCGGTAATTGGTCATTGCCGGGCACTGTTCCTATTTAAGTCCGGCCTCTTCCTGGCAGCCTTGCCGGATCTTTAGTGCTCATGCCTACTGTGAAAGCATTCCAGAAAGCCTTGTCTTGTCTACCTGTGTACCATACCCGTTGCTCACTTTTACCGACCACGAATCCTGCCGCCTTCCCTGACCTTCTGCCTGTCCACGTTCTCGAACCTCAGCCGCCTGCCCTGACCTCCAGCCTGTCCCCGACTACGAGCCTGATTGCCAATTCTGTACCTCGCCTACCCTTGGCCGCCACTGCAAGCAAGTCCCGCCAGTTGAAGCGACCTGGTAGATTCCTGCCGCAAGTCCATCACGCTTTGCGGTGGGCTCTGGTGAATACCGGGACCTACTTAGATTCTGCTCCCTGGTGTGGGCTTCCACAATCGCTTGCGGTGGTCCAGTGGATCCACTACCAGACCGTTACAGTAAGATCCGGCCATGGATCCCGCCAAGGTGTCCTTGCCGAGCGTCGCCAACATCACCACCGTCGTGGTCAAGCAATCTCAACAGATCGCGCAGCAAGCACAGCAGCTCGAGCAGCTCTCCTCCATGATGCAGCAGCTCATCGCCACTGAGCAGCAGCGGTGGGCTGCTGGGGGTGTCCAGGCCGACTCGGTGGGACGGGGGTCCCAGGGCCTGCAGGGGCTTCATCACCCAGTGCTCTCTTCATGTGGAACTAATGGCTGGTCAGTTCCCTTTGGAAATATCCAAGGTGGCCTTCGTGGTCAGTCTCCTCTCTGGAAAAGCCCTGGCCTGGGCAACTCCACTCTGGGACCGAGGTGATCCGGTCACAGCTGATCTGGTGACATTTCTACAGGAATTCCGTAGTGTCTTCGAAGAGCCTGCCCGCGCTTCGTCCGCTGAAACCGCCCTGTTGAACCTGCAGCAGGGAGCAGGGGAACTCCGTGGGAGACTACGCCGTGCAGTTCCACACACTAGCATCAGAGTTGGCTTGGAACGATGCAGCATTGTTCGCCACATTCAAGAAAGGCCTCTCCAGCCAGATTAAGGATGTTCTTGCCGCCCGGGACCCTCTGTCTTCATTAAGCGAGCTCATCCACTTGGCAAACCGGATTGATATCCGTTTCGCAGAGAGATGTGAGGAGCTCCGCCAAGAGCAAGAACCAGTCCGAACACGCCGTCTACCTCGTCTTGCACTGGTGTTTCTACGGCCTCCACTGCCTCCTTCCCAGCCAGCCGTGGAAGAAGCCATACAAGTGGATAGAGCCCACCTGACTCCGCAGGAACTTAACCGATGGCGTAAGGAAAACTTATGTCTCTACTGCGGCAGCCCTTAACATCTCCTCAGGGGTTGCCTGCTCCGCCCACGGCATCCGGGGGAACGAACACACCTAGGCTACGTGGGAGAGGCATCCCTAGGGGTGTGCAGTCTCTCTCCTCGTCTGAACATACCCGTCCTGATCAGCACTGAAGCCGGGACCCACTTTCAAGCCTCAGCATTCTTGGACTCCAGTTCGGCTGGAAACTTCTTGGACGTTGCCCTGGTGTCTCAAAACAATCTTCCCGTGGTTCCCCTTGTGAAACCTCTGTCCATCTCCTCCATCAGTGGGGAGATCCTCAGCGATCCAGTTAGTTACCGTACGAAGCCATTGTTCCTTCAAGTAGGGGCACTTCATAAAGAGAGACTGTCGTTTTATGTGTTACCCCAGTCTTCCTCGCCCATCCTATTGGGTCTTCAGTGGCTGCAGCGCCATGCCCCGGTGCTTGACTGGCAGACGGGCGAAGTCTTGCGATGGGGCCCAGAGTGTCGGTCTCGCTGTTTGGTGGCACCTCGCCCGGTGCCTATCGCTTCTCCGGTACCAGCTAAACCTCTAGTGGGCCTTCCCGCATGATATCAGGAGTATGCTGATGTCTTCTCCGAGAAGCAGGCGGAGACCTTGCCGTCACATCGCCCTTATGATTACCCGATTGATCTGCTGCCCGGTACCAGCCCTCTTCGGGGCAGAGTCTACCCCTTATCCGTTCCTGAGACACAAGCCATGTCAGAGTACATTCGTGAGAATCTCCAGAAGGGGTTTATACAGAAGTCCTCCCCTCCCACGGGGGTGGGATTCTTCTTCGTAGAAAAGAAGGACGGTACCTTACGACCGTGCATCGACTACCGGGGCCTGAACAAGATCACGGTGAAGAACCGGTACCCTCTGCTGTTGATCAGAGGTATTTGACCATCTGCGGGGTGCAAGGATCTTCTCCAAGCTGGATTTAAGAGGGGCCTACAATTTGGTCCGAATCAGCAAGAGCGATGAATAGAAGACGGCCTTCAACACCAGGGACAGGCACTTTGAGTATCGGGTGAGGCCGTTCGGACTGTGTAATGCGCCTGCCGTCTTCCAGGACCTCTTGAAGGACATCGTCCAAGAGCTCCTCTACACCTGCGTAGTGGTCTATCTGGACAATATATTGGTGTACTCTCCTGACCTCGAGACCCACCATAGCCATGTCCGTCAGGTGTTGAAGCGTCTCCGAGATAATCACCTTTATGCCAAGCTGGAAAAGTGCCTCTTCCACCAAACCAGCCTTCCGTTTCTGGAGTACAACATTTCTGACCAAGGTCTACGGATGGATCCAGCGAAACTGTCAGCCGTGTTGCAGTGGCCACGTTGGAAGTAGATGCCTCATCTGTGGGGGTCGGAGCAGTTCTTACGCAAAAAGGGCCCAAGGGAAAGACTGTGACATATGGCTTCTTTTCCAAGACGTTCTCCTCGGCCGAGAGGAACTACACGATTGGCGACCGGGAGCTACTTGCGATCAAGTTGGCTTTGGAGGAATGCCGTTATCTGCTGGAAGGTGCTCGCCATCCCATCCGCATCTATTCGGACCACAAAAACCTCCAATACCTCCAGAGGGCTCAGGGACTTAACTCACGCCAGATTAGGTGGTCGCTCTTCTTCTCCCGGTTCGACTTCCAGAACTACTTCCGGCCCGCAGAGAAGAACGTGAAAGCCGACGCTCTCTCCCATGCCTCCGACATGGTGGATGAAGAGACTGCTCCGGAGCACATAATTCCCCCAGAACGTCTTATTTTGGCTGCTCCAATTGACCTCTGGAAGGTTCCCCCGGGGAAGACCTAAGTAAGCCCAGCTCTCCGCAGACGTATCTTGAAATGGGGACATTGCTCCTTGGTGGCCGGTCATCCCGGCACCCGAAAAACATTCCTCTTGATATCCCGGTTCTATTGGTGGCCAGAGCTCGTTAATGATGTCAAGGACTTCGTCGAGTCTTGTAAATCCTGTGCCGCAACTAGACGCCTCGTCACAAGCCGGCAGGCCTACTACATCCACTACCCATCCCTACTCAGCCATGGACCCATATTGCGATGGACTTTGTAACCAATCTCCCTCCTTCGGCTGGCAACACCATTGTTTGGGTGATCACAGATCGGTTTTCCAAGATGGCGCATTTTGTCCCGCTTCCTGGCCTGCCGTCTGCTCCTCGCCTGGCAGAACTATTCTTTCGTCATGTCTTTCGTCTGCATGGACTCCCTCAGCAAATTGTTTCGGATCGAGGGGTCCAGTTTGGTTCCAAGTTTTGGCGGGCTCTGTGTTCCCAACTCCAGGTGAAGCTCGACTTCTCTTCTGCTTACCACCCTCAGACGAATGGCCAGGTGGATAGGGTCAACCAGGTCTTGGGGTGTTACCTACGCCACTTCGTCTTTGCACGCCAAGATGACTGGTCCAACTTGCTGCCATGGGCGGAATTCTCTTATAACTCCCAAGATTCAGAGTCCGCGGGGGCCTCGCCCTTCTACATCGTGTGCGGTCTGCCTCCCCGCCCACCTCTCCCTCTGGCATCCCCATCCGAAGTTCCGGCGGCGGATGCATTGGTCCAGGACATGAAGACCATCTGGTCCCAGACCCGCCAGTCTCTGCTCCATGCTTCCGAGCGCACGAAGACTCAAGCGGATAAAAGAAGGTCCTCCTCCTGTCTTCTCCCCGGGTGACAAGGTGTGGCTATCGGCCAAATATGTCCACCTCAAGATGCCTTCCTACAAACTGGGCCCCCGCTTCCTGGGACCCTTTGAAGTTCTTAGTCATATCAACCCGGTCTCCTACAAACCCCGGCACCCTCCTACCATGCAAATTCCCAACTCTTTCCATGTCTCACTACTGAAGCCCCTGGTCCTTAACCGTTTCTCTCAGAAGTGTCCCTCCTCCGTCTGTGGCTGGTGCCTCCAACATCTTTGAGGTCAAGGAAATCTTGGTATGAGGAGAACTAGAGGGAAACGATATTTTCGAGTTGACTGGAAGGGGTTCGGGACCGAGGAGAGGTCTTGGAAGCCGGAGGAGAACATCCTGAACCGCAGCATCATCCAGAAATTCCTCCACTCCGGAAGAGGTGGGAACCCAATAGGGGGGGTACTGTCACGGATGCCCCTGCGACCACGTCACTGAGCGGCGCCCACATCACCAAACTCTAAGACTGCTCCAGTAAAAGCCAGGTCCGGAATCCACTGCTCAAAGCAGTGATGTAAACATAATCAAGGTGTCTGCAACCTAAGGTTGAAGACCTATTTATCTGGCTCACTCCACCGCAGCCCTAAGGTGCCTTTCGTCTTTTCAAAAATATATATTATATATTCATTTATATATAATTATATATATATATATATATATATATTATATATATATAAATATATATATATATTCATTTATATATTATATATATATATATATATATATATATATATATTTTTTATACTTATTTATGTATGTGTATATATATATATATGTTTATGTATTTATATAAATATATATATAAATACATATATTTAATATATTTATGCATATATTTATATATATATAATAATAATAACCTTTATTAATATAGCGCCAACATTTTCGCAGTTTTTACAATTTGTAGTATATATATATAATAATATATATATATACACATACATATAATCAACTACAATAGTTGTGTATGTGGCATATTTATGGGGTTTTAAAATATATATTTATATATATATATTTTATAATATATATATAATATATTTGGACAGTGACAGGTGAGTATTGGGGAAGGGTATATTTCCCCAAAATTCTGCCCCTATGGGGCCCCTTAGGAAATGTATGGACCATGCGTGTCACTGAGGCCTGTGCCGGTGAAGGGGAAGCCAAAATTTGTTAAATAAGCATTTTTCCAGTCCCTTTACCCGGGGTCGCCTTTTTCCCTGAAGGGGCAAAAAGCAGGGGGGGTGGCTACTCCCACGCCCCAGGTGGGGCCCGGGGTACAGGCCATAAAGCCGAGTCTGAGAAACTTTTTTGCAGCAATAAAAAAACCTGTTGCAAAGCGACAACCGTGGAAAAGCGCCTGGATGTGCTAGAACCTTATGCCTTGGTAAAGCTGCAGCTGTGCACAGTCAGAAACAGGCAAGTGGATGACTTCTGAAGCAGCTGATACAACGAACAGTACCTCCATTTTGATGACCGAAAAACCAGAAAAAGGTGACGAAGCCAGGGGGAGATCAATCCCCGGATAGAGGCAAACCGTCTCCCCTACAGAACAAATCCCCTAAAAAAACAGCCCCAAGAGAAATCCTGGTGGTGGTGAAAAAGGGTGCAAGGCGCCAAGCTCGCTTCCGGCCCCCTGCTGCGGGGACATCATTATGCAGAAAATGACGCTCATCGATGATGTTGAGGGCCTACTGAGGGGCTCAAAAGAGTGACGGGCGGGGGGAATTTTAAAATGGCTCAGTGGGGTGAGGTTGTGGCCCTTTCTAACTGGAGACCCCCAAAGCGTATTTTGACCCGGCGAACAGGAGTTTGGGCACTGTTAAATTAAAGGGGAGATCCGGCTCGCTTGGGTGTGCCACCACGTGCAGGCCCGGGGTGTGCATAATTGGACCCCTCTGACCCTTGCCAGCCACTCAAATGTATGACCTGGTTCACCTGGTGAAAAAAGGGCTGAGCCGGAGGAGCTACACCTCACAATGGGGGGAAAGTGGTTCTAGACAAGTTTTTTCACTCTTTCCCGGGATCCGCCTGGGGGGGACAACGGGCCCCCAAAAATCGAGACCCCGAAAAATCGTTGAGAGGTACAAGGGCCCCCGAGGGTTTACTCCAACCCCCCTCCCGGACGGGGCCTCCCCGGTATCAGCAAATCGTCCAGAAAACCGGTAAACTTTCCAGGTTACATGTTACATAGTTTGTAGGTTTAAAGAAAAACATGTCCCCGAGTTAAACCCAAGGTGGGAAAATGTGGTGAGGGAGAAGACAAGGATTTAAAGCCCAGGCTCTCCACTGGTTAATCCCCCAAACCACAGCAGAACCAACCTGCCCAGTATAACCCTATATTGAACCCCAGAGCCGCCCCCGGGCCAGGATCCAAAATTTTTACCAGCACGACGCTTAAATATTTTTTTAGTTCCGGTGGGTATTAACCCCTTCTTGAAACTCCTACAGTTCCGCTGTGACCACTCCTCAGGCAGGCTATTCCCAGATTTACAGTTCTTACATGAAAACGCTTTCCCCTCTGGAGATTAAATTTTTTTTTCTTAGTCAAAGGGGAATGTCCCTTGTCTTTTGGGGGGGCTTCCCTGAAAAAATTTTTTTCCCCCATACTTTTGTAAGACCATTTTTATTTATAAAATTTAAATCAGCCCCCCCGAAGCCGTCTTTTCCAAGACAAAAATAAGTTCAATTTCAAACCTGCCCATAATAAGAGGCTCCTTTCCCCCCTGATAAGTTTGGTTGTCGTTTTGTCTCTCTCTAGCTCTTTTACATCTCTTTTTTAAAAACGGGGGCCCAAAATTGAACAGCATATTCTAATGAGGTCCACCAATGCTTTGTACAGCGTAAATCACCCTTTGTCCCCGAGTCCATGCCCTTTTAATACCCAATATCTTACGGGCCCTTTAGGGGCAGCTGTTGACATTGCTGCTGTTCTGTATTTTATGTCTACAAAACCCCCAATCTTTCTCAACAAGCATCTCCCCCAAGTTTTCTCCCCCTAGGACATTATCCCTGTATTTTATTTCTCCCCAATCAAACCCTTACATTTTTCCACATTAAAACCCCCCCCATTTGCCAAGGGGGATGCCCAAGCACTCAGGGGTGTCCGGGTCTGTTTGAAATTTTTATGAGCATCTTCCATAATTGCACTACCCTACAAGCTTGGTGTCTCTAAAAAATCGAAACCGTGCATTTTCCCTTCCACTATATCGTTATAAATACTTAAATATAGAGGACCCAATACTGACCCCTGGCACACCACTTAAACCCGGGGGCCACTCAAGTAGGTTTCTTTTCCCACCACCCCTTTGAGTCGACCCCAGCACCCAGTTTTTAAACCCAAATTACCCCTGTTATCTCAAACCCCAATGGATTCTAGTTTACCTAACAAACGCTTTCGGGACAGTGTCAAACGCTTTGCAAATTAAAAACACAATATCCACAGCTCCCCGCTATCCAACTTCACTCCCCTCTTCATAAAAAAAATCAGATTGGTCTGCAGTTTCTGTCCTTAGTAAATCCAGCTGGCAATCACTAATAATTTTTGTGTTTTTTTCACAACCCTGTAATAGTCCCTAATGAGCCCCAAAATTTTTTTCCCACAACAATTTTAAACTTCGGGTCTATAATTACCGGGGCAAGACTTAAAACCTTTTTTAAAGAGGGGAACTACTTTTTGCCTTGCCCAGTCTCCGGCACTATACCAGTCCCCAAAGGGAATTTTAAAATATCATGAAAGGGGGCACACTAAACCCGAGCTGAGCTTTTTTAAAGAATCTTGGGTAATGCCATCAGGGCCTGGAGCCTTGTTCACTTCAGTTTTTTTTAAACTTGGTTTTTATTTTTCTACACTGAGAAAATTAATTATAGCAGATGAGTTAACAGAACGGCACCACCTAGATCTGCACTTGGCCCCCCCCTCAACTATTTTTCCCCTTTGATAGATATACTTAGCGAAAACCTATTTAGTACCTTGCTTTTTTTGGTCACCAGTGACCGCCCCCCATCCAGTTTTTAAGGGTCCTACTTGCTCTGACTTTGGGCTTTTTGGGCATTTATTTTTTTAAAAGAATTTCTTGGGGTTAGTCTTGTATCCTTGGCCCCTTCCCTTTCATTTTAAATTTTTTACTCTTTTTTTTTTTTACAAATTTTTTTTAAGCCTTTGTAATTTTCAAGGCTGATGCCGACCCCTCAAAAACTTATTTTTTTTAAAGGCCCTTTTTTTATTGTTTATTCCCTTTTTAACAAAAGGGAAAACCCCATGTTGGGTTTTTATTTTGTCCCTATACTTTTCCCTGGGAAAATTTTTGAAAAAAATTTTCCCCCCAAAGTATATTTAAAGCCCCTAAATTTTGGGCTTCTATACACTATTTGAAATAGCTGCTCCCAGTCTGGGCCCTGTTTTGCGCCCCCTCAAAAAGAAAATTTTTTCCCCCTTTTTTAAAATTAAAGTTTTTACTTTCCCGCTCGTTTTTTTTTTTTTCCATTTATGCTAAAATAAATTATATTGTGGTCACTGTTACCTAGATTTTCAAAACCTGACCTTTCCGACAAGTTCTGCTTTATTGAAATGCCAATCCAAAAAGCATCACTTCTGGGGTTTCCCCCCCAAAACTGCCCCCCCCTAAAATTATCCTCTAACAGATTTAGGAACTTCCCCTTTCCTTTTCATCGATGCAGAACCGTGACCCCATCAATCCCGGGGGAAATTTAAGTCACCCCTTATTACACTGTCCTGCCTGAGTTGCCCGACCCTTTGATTATGCATTGTTCTTCTATCTCCCAGTGATGTTCGGGGGGCTATAATTACACCAAAAAAAAAATTTTCTGCATTTAAACCCCCTTATTTCCACCCACAAAGTTTTTCCACATCTTAGTACTCCGCCCGTATTCCCCCTTTCACTTTTGCCTTCATATCACCCTTTCATATAAAACACACCCTCCCCCCCTCCGTTCGCTCTGTCTTTCCCAAAAGATTAAAACCCTTTAAAGGTTTACCACCCAAAAAGGAGGAGTCCCCCCATGTTTCAGCAATACCTACCACTCAATCAACTCCCTACAACTGCGCCTCAAAGTTCCCCTATTTTTGGGAGCAAAAACTTCAGCATTTGTAATAGACTTTTAAGTCCCTTCCAGTTTTCACTTTCCGTCAATGGTTTTTGGGGTTGTATTAACATGTTCATTAGACATCATGGGATCATACATTTCCCGATCAGTAGACGCATTTGGGTTAAAATTTTCCTGTTCAGATGGGGGGTTTTTGATTAAACCCTTCTTTCGGTAATGGCATGGGGATTATACATTCCCTTTCAGATAATGGGGCCCGGATTATACATTATACCTTTTTAGCCATGCATTATTAAATTTTACAGTTAGAGAGGCATGAGATTTCATAGAATTGTGGGTACTTATATCTCAATGCTTTTTTTGCAACACAGGATCCCTTATCCCCTGGGCTTCTCCCCCTCCCCCCCTTCCACTTTTTCCCCCCCGCCGATATAGCTGCCCACTCTCAAATATTACCCCCCTTTTCTATATTTTCCTCCCCCCCTCATCCAGTTTAAATACTCCCGCACCCCTTTAGAATTTTTTCCCCCCGCACAGCAAACCCCCTTTATTCAGGTGCAATTTACTGAGAAAACGATTGTACCCAATGAAAAATCACCCATGCTCTAAGAACCCAAACCCCTCTTCCTACACCCAAAACTTCACCATGCATTTAACTCCCTGAGCTCCCGTTGTTTTCCTGATAGCCATGGACCGGCAGTATTCCGAGAACACAACCTTTGGGGGTCCATCCCTTCAGCTTTTTACCCATTCTTTTAAAAAAATTTTTAGGAGCTCCACCTACCGTGTATTCTGTATTTGGTTCCAACGGACCACAACGCGGGGCCGCCCCGCCCCTCCCCGTAATTTTTCCACCCGGGCCCCCCCATGCCGAACCCGGCCCCAGGGGGACAGCAACCATTCGGGTTGGGCGGCCCGGGACAAATTTTTCTATGTCTTCCCCCGTTATAAATCCCCCACCCCTACTAAAATGTTTTTTTTACCTGCTTTCCCAAACCCCCCCCCCCTACTAGATGGGTGCTCTTCCGGGTGCTAGGAAAGCAGTGTCCACTAGGGCTGCCATTTCTGAACATTTCCCCCGCATTGTCACCCAACTTGGCAATTTTTCTAGGAAACTCAGGGGAAAGGGCCTTCCTTTTTTGGTACCCCTAGAGCTCCCCCCGCTACATTAAACCCCGCTACACGGGTCCTCCTGTGTCCAACCCACTCTCCCCATTTAGCCCCCCTAATTGTTTTCTCCCAAGAGTACAAACTTTCTCTTTATTTTCAACGCCCCCCAAATGCGCATTTTGCTCCTCAGGTCTAAAATGCGAGCTACCAGAGTGCAAATGCTCACAACTGCTACAGCGGTATTCACCCTGGTCTCTTGCTCCAGTAGGGATACATATGCAGATTGTGCACGCTGGGAAATTGCAGGGGAAACTGCCCCTTATCCTGGTGAACAGCAATGAAAAAAAAAAAAAAAAAAAAATTAATCAGATTGAATTATTAAATAAAATTGGTTTTTTTACTTACCAGTTTTCTCTCCTGTTTTTACCTCCGGTTGTTTTGAACTCCGCACTTTTTCTTTCCGCACTCCTTTTGGCCAAACAAATGAGCAAGCTCTTTTGAGCACTTGTCTGCAATTTTCCCTTTTAACCTAAAAGAAACCCTCCCCCCCTAGTCATTGACTAAAAGGGCCCCGAAAGTACACCAGTGATGAAAAGGGTCCTTGGGACACTAAACTTTTTTTTTTTTTTTAAAGTGTCAGTACTTAAACAAAACCCGCAATGAAAAATAAAAAACTTTGCTACAAACCTTATTACCACTCACCAATCCTCCGTTTTTTTTAACTCCCCCCCGTTTTTTCCCAAGCACCCCCGTTTGAGCCAAGCAAATAGAGCAAGCAAGGTGTAAGAGGGGTGAAAAATGCCCCCTCAGGCGATGGTCAGGAGGGGAGCATATAGAGGGAGACTGGGTCCCAAATGGCGTACGGTCCCGACCAGAGACCAAAGGGAGATGGGGGCCTACATAAAGTGCTGGCGGTGTCATGAACCTGGCTATTGGGGCTAATTGCTCCTTACGGGAAAGACCCAAATTGAAGTGACTGGGCCGGAGGATCTCTGTTGCAACCCAGTTTGCTGGCAGATATTTTCTTAAGACGACAAACAACTATGTCACTTTAAAGTAATAACTATCCGTAAGGCCCTTCGGACTCTGGAAGCTTTGTTAACCCACGTGCATACCACCTAGTAGTCCACGAGTAAAAAACCGGGCCATCTGATGGGGGTCCGTGTATCCATGGGGACACCAAGGAGTACCCCACGCCCGTGAAATTTTAAACTTCTTGTGGACTTGCCTCCATGATTTGGGGGTGGTAGGTCTCTAAAAGCATACGGTATCCTGGGGGGGGAATTTCCCCCTGTTTTGGGACTTTGGCACAAAAAGGTTTCATGCAGGTAAAAATTGTAATGATGTTAATGCTGCCCCTTTTTTACCCCAACCCTTTACCCGACGCCACAGCCAGCCCGTAGGTTTACCCAGAAATGTGATAATTATTCCCTAGTGGGTTTTTGCAGGGGGGACGAGGACCCGGAGGAGTGGGCTATGCCCGACTTGAGGTCTCAGAGATAATTTTGGGTCGTCACTTTGAGTCCCCCCCTATAAACAGAGAGAATGCAAGGTTTAAATGGGAACCTCAAAACCCTGGGGCGAAAACTTTTTCCTCACATGGGAGTTAACCAGGAGCTATTGTATCAGGTGGACAAAAACCCTTGGGGGGTATGGAAATCTGGAGTGCTACAACTTTTCGGGAAAAGGTTCTTGGGCCTAGCATGGCGGGGGCATTTTGGGAGGAAAAAAACAAAGGAGCGCTCCTCAAAAGAATTTTTTGCCCGGGTACATGGTGAGTAAAGGGGACTGTGAGTCCGCCCTGGTGCCAACTAACAGCTCCTATGCCCCATTAAGGAGTCCCCTGGGCCATTTCTTTTAATAGAAATGCCTTTGAAGGGGTCGCCATGGACCTCGTCGGCCTGGAAAAAAAATAAACGCCCAGGCCCCCCAAAATATTGGTGGGGGTGGACACGCACACGTATCCGAGGCATTCTGTTGAGGAATACCCCCTTAAAACTTATTGTCAAGGGGTTGTTTCAGATTTTTCCCGTACCGGTTTCCAAAAAAGGGTCCTTTTTGACAAGGGACCCCC